>JAHWFP010082943.1:0-10835 GCA_023313725.1 Lithobius niger
AAATTAAAATTTCCATCTGTTATTTATTCTACAAATCAAACATTTCCTTCTTAGTTACCAATCAGACCTTTAAAAATCCTAGGATAGCTATAGACCGATTAAACATGTGAATCTTTAAAAAAATCGTAATTTTTCCTTTTTTAATCGTATTTTTTGCTCCCGAGTCGAGGTTTCTTCAGTCATATGCGGGTAGGTGGTGACGTCTGTGTTTGGACCAATCAGCAGCCTCCTAACATGTTACGTGGATTAGGCTGGCATTCACCAATTACAGCCACCATTGGTTTTCTATGCATGTTTAGTAAGCACCGAGATAAATTCTATAGGTTATAGCCGCTGAATCTGTAATATTGATTACCAGGAGCAGCATAAAGAAGAGCCTGGGGTTTGAGACGGAGTGGCTAAGATAATACTACCGCATCTTGTTCTGGGTTGCATTACCACAAGAGGGGGGGGGGCGACTGGTGGGGGGGTCGATCAAACACCACATAGAATTTACATGGTAGAATTTACACATCCTAATGGATAGGGGACGGGCCCGTGGGTTGGTGCGATGGTGACACTTCAGGTCATGTGAGGTGGGTAATGACGTCACATGGGGAGTCGTGTGATGTGGGGTGATAATATCATACATAGAGGGGTGTCACGTGGAATTTGCACATAATTTTGTAGAATTTACATACCCAAACCCAAGGGGTGGAGCGAAAGTGGGGGGTCATGTAGGAGAGAGAGTGTGCCACGTGATGGGGGAATCCGTAGGGCGCCATCACAAAGTGGGATGTCGTCAACCAAGAGGAGGGGGGGGTCACATAGGGTGACGTCGGTTTCGCTCACGCAGAGGTTTGATCGTGACGTCGCCCTCATCATGTAGAATTTCCATGGTAGAATTTACAAAACCTGATTGGAGAGGGGAGTGACGTCTCGCAAGGAGGGGGTCATGTGACCCAAAAGTATGGAATTCATAAGGTGACGTCACTTCTGGTAATGTATGTGGGGGAGTTGCGCATGAGATCACCTCCATTTCGTAGAATTTACATGAAATTTGGTAGAACTTACGTAGCCCGATTTGAAGGGGGTAATGACGTCACTTCCGCTCAAGTGGGGCCCGTACGGCCACGTCACTTCTGACCACGTTTAAGTGACCCGTAGGGTGATTTCACTTCCAATCACGCTTTAAAAAAATCATCCTAATCTCTTTGAATTTACATGAAACTTGGGAGAATTTACACGTCCTGATTGGGGTGGCCTATTGACTTTACTTCCAGTCAAGTGGGGGTCCGTAGGGCGACGTCACTTTTGGTCACTTGGACGATGTCATCAGTTCACATAGCACGAAGGAAGGCATCCCTTCTGGTCACGTGGGGGATGATTCCCGTCACGTGAGTTGACGTCACTTCTGGTCACATGAATAATGAGGTCACTTATGGTGACGTGGCAGCATGTGAGGATGTCAGTTTCGGTCACGTGTATGATGTTGGCACTTCCAGTCACTTGAACGATGATGTCATTTCAGTCATGTGGTGGTGTGTGATGACGTCGTCTCATGTGTCAGTCTATTTGTCTGTCTGTGTGTCTGAAGCTTAATACAGCCCTCCACACTACTATACTCTCCAATATCACTCACCCAGTCAGGTTTATGATATTAACACTCACCCGCTTCGTTCTACGATATTTGTTCTGCTAGGGTTGAATAGATTATTACTGGCCTACCTTGCGGAACGTTTAGGGGGCGTAAAACTGATAGCCAAGTTACAACTGTTCCACGTGGATATTTGCAGATTTGATATCTCTTTATGTACTGACTCCTGATAACAGTCCAGTTCAAGTTGGTACTTGTTTTGACGGCAAGTCTCTTCCTTCCCTTGACAACGAACTGCATTGAAGTGTACGGATGATTACGTTGTTATGTTATGAAGATATGTTCAGATATGTTTCAGTGATAAGCTTGCAGCATTTTAAGACAATTTCCTTATTATTGAAAAATCATAGCAAATATTTTTTTACATTTAAAAAAAAATGTTGTAGTTTCCCTGGAACTAAAGTGAAGAACTGTTGTAGTTTCCCTGGACCCTTCGACAGTTGTTTATTTATATGTCTTCTTACTGCAGTTTCATTTCTCTTCAAAAGTCTTCTTCATGTTGGAAGTATTACAAAAGAAAAACTGGAACGAGTACATTAACGTCAGTGGCGTAACGTACAGGTAGGCTAGGTAAGGATTGCTTACGGACCCCTGCAACTCAGGGGCCCGCCAGGCGTCGAAATATGGACACGGAAAACATCATTGAGATTTTTGCATTGAGAAAAGCATGCTGAAAGTATCGCCTTATGAGCCTCAAGTAATAAACTAACTATGATATGTAAATTTCATGTTCAAAGTGCAATATGTTATAAGCAAGTCCAAGTTCCCATTTAACAAGCTTAGTGCAATAAATAATGTATAGCCACTAAGCAAAGCTTATAATAATTCGCCAGTTAAGTAGGCTAAAAAATACCACACGGACACTTTTTTTTTTATTAATTTGTTCAAACATTATTGTTTGTTAGCATTACGGTACGAAGTATTTTTTGTCGGCTGAAAAGTTGTTGGTTGTTTGGGTAACGTATACCAAACAATGTACAGTATGTGTATCATTTGGACCAAGATAGTCGAAAAGGTCAAAGAATGGGGAGGGGGGGGGTGCAATAAATGGGGGAAATCCCGACCATAAATTTTGCGTATGGGCCAGGAGACACTCTGTTACGCCACTGATTAACGTTGAAGAAAAAAACATTCTTCACAAACTTCACGAGGAATTGAACAGCAGTAGTTGAATAAAGCCACGTGACTTCACCTGATGGGGAATATTAAAAATGTCAATATTCCCCATCAGGTTTAGTCACGTGATGTTATTAAACTATTGCTAGTCAATTCCTTGTTCTACTTTCAAATGTGGTGTCTATGAAATATTCAGCGAGAATTATATCATGTACGGCCCATGCAAAATTAGAAGTCTGAACACTTTTTGGTTGAGCCTACGTTCGATGATTCGATCGCTTCTTTCCTAGGTCACGTGAAACCAAGGCCAGCTAGGGTAGAAGCTCTGGAGCCAAGAAGCACAAACTGCATCATATCTTAATCGGCCTTGGGGGATGTATGACTGCACAACATTTCGTGCCGGTAGCTAAAACGATACGTTATTTCCACTCTGAGACATGTTTGGAGCTCTTAAGCGGTAAGGAGGTAGGCCACTTTAAAAATATTCCAGGGCGATAGCAGCAGTATTGGATCTAGGAAGAAGTAATATGGGTAGCCTGGGCTAGATTAAATTTTTATTTTTTTTTTTAATTTGGCCAGTGGTTTTAACAAATCTGGAACAACAGGCTTGTTATTTTCAAGTATAAACACGTCATTAATGTTGTGTAACGTTTGCTATTTTACATAAATCATGTTTTTAGGCACCGGTTCTAGGAAATAACGCCACCGGAAAAATCGCCTCCAGCAGAATCCACACTGTATAAAAACGTTCGTAGGATAAAACTCCCGAGGGGTAAATGCCCACCCAGTGGAAATTATCTTGGCTGTAGTTTTATTTCCTTTACTAACCCTATTTTGTTATAATTTGCATTTTCTTGCACTTTGTTTACAATCCTCTCTCCATTGCATTTGATATAATTATCGATTGCTAATAAAATGTTCTTGCTTATTTTACACCAATTAATTCCATGTTATCACTCTTCAGTTGTAGTCACAGTTTGAATGTCACATTTTGTTATTTTTATTTTTGTGTACAATTTGATTTGCAATGTTTTTAGCAATTCGTTTGTACCCTGTTAGGTATTTTTTAAGAAAAACTTATTGCAAATACAATTAAATCGAATGTCTGCCAGACATAAGCCAACAGCTGAAACATACACTGAAATTAAGGTAGTGCAGTATAGGCCACCATTATTCACTCACGTTTCATTCTAGTGATATGACTCGAATTCGACCTAGCGAACGCGTTCGTCACATCTTGATGGAATATTTCCGATTTACCATTATATTATGTGCCACGTATTTAATGTCTGCATTTTTAATTAAATCATGAGACCTAGCAACCTTAACAATTATTTTTTTCAAATCATTTTGCGATTATAATAGCCTATATTTATTTAAGGCGAGTTGGCATAATGTTCTAGTGCATTAGAAGCCCAATCCAATGAGTTGTGTTCACTTCCCAGACTGAGGACAGTGAACACTCACTTGTCATTCTTAGATGTTCACAATGTTGGCTCCATTTTGTTTTTCTTCATTTAATTGTCAGCTATTCCTTAATTTCTACAAAAAAAAAGATAGGAAATATGTAATCTCAACTTGTGAACTACACTTCTTCTCATATCTGTTGCCGTACAGAAAGGGTATAGTGTAGACCAGTACAACGTGAAGACCACTCACTTAAGAAAGTACTTCATGAACCAAGGAATGTGTATTTATGCAACAGCCAGAGGGCTACATTATAGGCGAGCAGAAGAATAAAGTTTGCCACTTCATTAGCCTTTACGGCTTAAAGCAATCTGGCCGCCACTGGTTCTGCTGATTTGATAAGGAGATGCAGAAAAGAAGGCATGGACCACTGCAAGTCTGATTCACGTTTTTTCTTCCGAGAAGGCAAAGTGGTAGTGCAGTATATGTGAACAACATTGCCACCATCACGTCAAATGCGAAGACGTGTTAAAGTTCATAAAAGTAGACAGTAGGTCCACGAGATTAAAACAAGCTCACTATGCACAAAAGGTCTTGCTACGTTTTTTTATAGAGGAAAGCACACCCTTAGTGATGTCAGTTGTAACAAGAGGCACCGAATCACAGAAAGAAGGAAAATGTCCAGCGAACATCCTGTTAACAGAACTCGTAGGAACTCTTCCGGACATTTTGTATTCAGTAAATAGTTCAGCAAAAAAAGGCAGCGACACCTTCTTCCAAGGAATGGCAAGCAGGCAAGTGAATCCTGAGTTATCAACGAGTTACCAAGAATCCCAGTCTGGTAATCCAGCCACACCAGTCCCGTTTAAAGATTTTTACTGATGCAAACCATGCAACAAAGCCAGAGACTCGTGAATCAACAACTGGGGAAGGTGCAGTGTCGGATCTAGACTGGTGGGCGTGGTGGGTTTATCACATTATCAGAGGGATGCCGATCCTGCCGCCATGTTTTTTTAAGACGAATATTGGTACATACAAAATCAAGTCCTTTAATTACATTAAAAATCGTTACCCCAAGTAATCGCCCCCCCCCCCCCCCAACACCCCACAGTTGGCTGATTGCCTTGGTGATGTAACTTAGGAACGAATTATAGGGATGTTAGAATCAAGGCTTTTTTAATAACTGATTTTAATTTTGTCTTTTCTGAAGTTTCAATGGTAGGCGCTATCTTATTTACTGAAAAGCGGTATAAACTCAACCAGTGGCATACGCAGACTTTCAGAAATCAGGGGGGGGGGGGGGGGGGGAATAATGGTAAAAAAAAGGTAAAAAAAAAAAAAAAAGGGCTCTTTTTCACTTTGAACGAAACACTAAGTCGGTGTTTCGTCCAAGGTTTAATTACTAATTACGGATGAGTTCAAGGGCCCAGGGAGGGTTGCCAGAACGTCTCAAATTGGAGCGTGGGGGTGCAGCTGCACTCCCGACTCACCACTGGATCCGCCACTGAGAGGGCGATGACCATTCCTTTGGAGATCGAATTTACAATGTTCTATTTCCCTCTTTACGGTGGAATTATAATACGAGGTGGCGTCACAGGGTGTCCAACGAAGTTTGTGTCACACAAGAACTCCTAAAGAAGTTGGAATCATAACTCTCATTGAAATTCGCCCGATTCCATTACTCACCAATTCACTAAGGGCTAGGGTGCGTGCAGTGAGCAACGTGGAGAAGAAGATATCTAAGCACATCAATGTTATTCACCACCATGTGCATGAAAGGATTGAAGAATTGAAATCTCAACCTGTTCTATAAAATTCTATTGGTTAAAAGACGTATGTCAATAATTTCAGCCAGTAACTGTACACACACCAAGGGTAAGTGTGTCAGACTGGTCCAATACACATGAATCCAGATCATTCATAAATATGGTGTATGTCCATACATTTTGCTGTGCATGTAGCTAGCACTGGAAAACACATTGGCAATGTTCATTTTCAAGAAGGTCATCGAATCTTGGAAGCGTTGAAATTGACTATATCCTCACCTAGGTTAATGTGGCGGACGAGCTCATAAAATCTCAACTTGTTCTATCAAATTCTATTGTTTAACAAGGTGTATGTCCATACATTTAGCTGTGCAGGGCATGCATTGGCAATCTTCATTTTCCCGTTCAAGAAGGTCATCGAATCTTACAGATCCATACAATGTAAGCTGATAAGCCTTTACCAGGAACAACCCCAGGCTATAAAAATAGGAAACTGAGCTTCATAACGTCACTTCCTATCTACTGTATCCTTGAGGTCACATCACCTTATTTCGTCTATCAACTAAAGATCATTATTTATCTTCTTGACAATGTGAAGTCACTTTAAATGTTAAAGTTAATAAACCTATTTAAAAGGTTCGCCAGAGTTAGTTCTTTTGTTTTAGACCTAATCACTCCGCTAGTAGGTCCAACCTCTCACAGAGGCGTTAAGACTTAACAAGATTGAGGGCTTGGTAGGTAATAAAGATTCAGCTCCCACCTAATGTAAAGAAATTATTTGAGACTGCTCGATAATGGTTGCTGATGCCAAAGCACGCTATGAGCGGACACTTGCGCGAAAACTTCCAAACAACCACAGCTTTTTACAAGTACACCAACACCTTCTGTGGAAATAAAGCTGAGGTCCAATTCCTTTTTGACATCTCTGGTCAACGTTTTAATGACAAGCTCGGAATTGTTGCATGCTTGATGCTTAAATTCAAAAGGTCCTACCTTAACTTCCTGGGCTGGTGAGTCTTTAGTGATATACAGGTCAGTGAAACTGATGTAGCTTAGTTATGAATTTACGCTTGTTATCCACAAACTCTGCCTCTAGTCCGAACACCATCTCATCAAGTTTTCTGAAGAACTGTGCCGCCATGTCACTTGTCCCCCATATTACTTGGCCCAAATGTCACTTATCTTTTCAAACTTTCCCTGGCTGTGGAGGAGATTCATATGTACTGGAAGGAAGCAAATGACACACCAATTTTGAATTCTGACTACTGTAACGGCGCTTCTAATTAGATACCAATTAGCCTTACTTATGTGCTCTGTGAGGAAATGAAGTCCTTTGTCGGGAATGCGATTACCAGCCACCTTGAGGAAAGCCAGTGACGGCGCTACGGGGGGGCCGGGGGGGGGGGGGCATTTCAGTTGTGCCCACCTGGGTGCCCTCCCAAAAATTTCATAGTTCAGACAAATTCACATGCTAAAACGGTATTCATACCAACAGTTAAAAAAATACAGTAACGAGCTTGTAGGATTTTCTTTTGTTAGTCAAAAGTTGAAACGGCAAATTAATTATGATCTCCCCCCCCCCCCCCTTGACCCCATCGCTTACACAACCCATATAGTTTCTCAATGTAGGCCTTTTCTTACAGGCATTTTTTTGATGAGTAAATTAATTGATAAAACTTCGAATTACGGTTATTTACTAGAAAGCCGTTGACAATGTGTGCCCCCCCCCTGAAAATTATTCATGGTGCCGCCACTGAAAAAAACAACCTTATTGGTAATAGTCAGAACGGTTTCTGTTCCAGCACAGCAAGTCTTAAAAGCCCCCCTCACTTTTCTGCAAGACTGGTCCTCCGATGTTCCAGTTAATGTCAATTATATTGACTTTCAGATAGCTTTTGAATCTGTGCTACATTAAAGATGCTTGTGTTACCTGCTAGCCTGTAGCATCATCTGTCCCACTCTGAATTGAATCAGATAATTATTGTGCAACAGGACGCAACGTGGACGAGTTGGTGGCGATACCTCCATTTTGATCCGCAGTTTCATAATGATGTTCCACAGGAATCAGTACTGGGCGCTACCCTTTTTGTTATTCGTGTTACTTCTGTGCAAGCTTAACCTGTACGCAGATGCCGTAAAAGTCTTCAACTTTCGTGTATTGATAAGTCCACCTAAACTATCATTCAGGGGGCCAAGTATTCTCTTCGTAAACTTTCGTGAGTAGCTCAGGTGAAGGGCAGTCCCTTCAGGGCTCAAAGGGGGAAGTAACTAGGCCTTTACCAACTTAGATTTATTGTGTTACCTGTATGACCATATTATTTTGCACTTTTCTGTCCAATGTCTTTCTACTTTTCTAGAGTAACCAATTCAAATATTCCTCCAACCTGAAGAGCTCTGAAGTCTGCATCTTTTGGCCTACTATACTAATCATCTTTCGTTTTTATATTGCGTTTATTATTGTGTAGTGAGTAAATGTGTTTCAATTCTAAGTGAAACAAATTCCAGGTTTCTAATTTATGTGTCATTAACAGTTTTCATCAAAACTTTCGTTTTATATATACCGCTTCGCCTTGATACGACGATTTCAGGTTTCATTTCGGGATTCCCATCGCTAGTGTAAACGCCACTTTCGTCGACATGTTGAAGTGAATTTCTCCAAGCATTCTTTTATCAAATGAAAGTAATTTATGGCGTTAATGGAATCCTTTTGTTTTTTTATGGTTGCATTTCTTCCTATAGTGGTAAGATGCAACAAACAAATGTTATGATTTCATTAAGTTACGTCAAAAAGGTTATTAGCTAGAAGGAAGCAACCAAAATTTAATTTACCATGTTTTTTAAAGTTTACTTGACTACCACCAGCATGGTGTATGCTTCATTTCCAAATTAACACTGGTGAGTGTTAGAACTAAATCCGAAAATTTGTAATTTCTTCCGTAATAACTGGCTTAGCAATACTCTTGGGGGTTTCAAGAGCTGTGCGAAATTTCATTCCAATCCAAACTTTCGTTTGGGCTCCACCCCGACTACAAAATTGCAACCAACCAAACGACCAACCAACCAACATTTTGCAGTTTGGTGTCGAGTATAGGCTACGCTTCGCCAATAAGCTGTTAATTTATTATTGTAGAGGAGCAGTGAGTTGTACGTTAATCGCACACCACCACTATTGTACTTACCTGTTAGTAGGTGGCGCTTCATGCCACCACGCTTTCCTAATGCAATGTCCTATGAAACACGTGACCTATCTATTATAATAAATACGGGTGGCACCTTTTGTGCATTGTCACTGCTGCTAATCCAATAGAGCAGTGACATTTGCCCCCATATTGGCACCAGATTAGCACCAGTATGGGTTTTGGAGGGCATAACTACAAGGTGCACTACATAAAAATGGAGGGAAAAACAACGGAAGAGCGGATTTCTTAGTCTTAAAATAATGTTGTTTTCTCCAACAACAAAAATCGCACGTTTTAGGTCTAAGAAATCACTCTTCACAGCATCGTCTTTAGTATGACGCCCTTCTGTTTCTGTCTGCAGTGCCCCTTGCAGCTAACCCATTAAGGCCCCAGCATAGAATTATATACAATAATACTACGTCGTGTCACTGCTCTATTCCGAGTACGGGTGTCAATATAACAGCCTGCATTAATGGATGGGCTCTTGAGAATATATATATATATATTACTTCAATAAACAGTAGACCTCGACCCATCCTTCCAAAAAAGTTAGTTTTTGGTCGATATACATTCAATAAATGACTAATTATATTAATTAAGACGGTTGTCTTTGCCCTAAGCTTGAATCAGACCTTACTTAAATCTACGTCATATCGTCCCACCATTCGTGTGCGAGTCATCAACTCACAGGAACAGCAGAAACTTTCAGAATCAGAACGTGCAGCATCCGCTGTTATCTGTTATGATGACCATTCTATGCAAAACTCAAAGCCACCTGAAGAACAGCTCGTGATCAGAAATGCCTGCAATCTGGGTAAAGGTCAACAACAGGAATACACATTCCCATATTATAGAGTTAAACCGGTCGAAATTAGGTTTTGGCCTATCAACGGCTGCTAATCCCCAGTTCTGCCCTATAAGAAATAGCTTCATCACAAAATCCGTTGTGTACATTATTCAGCTATATTTCAAAGAATATTCCTACAAAATTTCATTTGAATCGGTTCATGCGTTTGGCTGAACCAACAGACAGACGCATAGACAGAATATAATACCAAATCATCGAATTAAAACAGGACCTTGTTCACTTTGTTCATTCAGTCAACAAGCTGAGACAAGGAAGAAAACACGTCATTGGATTAGAACACAATACTTTCGTTTGTTAGCCGGGCACTATATCAACTGCGTTACTGGGGCAACACTTCCTGGCTACAAGCCCAAGTAGAATTTTAAAATTGTTCGGTCTGTCTCAAGAGGAAAATCAACCTGCTTCGTACCTAAACTCTGGTTGGATGCCATAAATGACTGTACCCAATCGCATTGAAAATCATAATTTTTGTTGTCGTTTTGTTTCTAGTAGTAATACCACAAAAGGCTGGTTTAATATTGACAATTTTTTTTTTTGTTCCGCAGAACGACCACCATGCTCGACTTATGGTGAAAATACCAAACCGGACATGTCTGCTTTAGTAATTAATTATACAGGTCGAAGGTTTACTCGTAACTGATTGGTCACAGACAAACAGACCAGAGATCTGAACAGTATCTCTCACTTAGAGAATGCTGTTTTACTATTTACTTGCATAGAGTTCTGCCCATATTAGGGAAATGACGTCACCTTCGTTATGCGTCGGACTTTTTCGGAAACACGAAGTTGCGTCTCATCAGTATTCGGAGTAGTTTCGCCCGTGTTAAGGCAATGATGTCACTTTCGTTAATCGTCGGACTTTT
>JAHWFP010082943.1:17659-28418 GCA_023313725.1 Lithobius niger
GGGGGGGGGGGGGAGGCATGAAAAATTGTGATCCAGGATTTTTAGACTCCTGTACCCATGTACTAACTGAAACCAAAGGGACAAATTGGTTGCGGGATGTGACACTATTTTCAGCCACCCCACCCCACTAAATGGCAGCCGGCAGAGGCCATTTCTTCAAAACTCATCACGTTTTCAGTAAACTAGAAGATTGCAAAAAAAACTGTTGGTTTTAACGAAAGTATCATAGGGATCTTTATTGTAGATATTTTTGTTATCTTTAATTTATTTCTGTATAATATCTTCGGTAGGAGTGATAGTTCGTGCGATATTTAAGAAAACATACAATTTGGTAGCCGGCGGTGGCCATTTTTTCAAAATGGCGGCGAAAGCTCCAGTGGGATTTTAGGGGACTTTTAATATGTTACTCGGGTAGTATTTCTGGACATATCTGCCAAGTTTCATCTTTATGGGAATTTTTTCCGACCTAAAGTGCTAATTGCATCGGACTAAAAACCAAGCTAGGGTAAGTCAAAGGCGGGTCAGCTATTTATTCTCGTCGTGCAATGCCTCGTACATGTAGGCTACTGCTTGAAGTCCCTACATACTCTTTTTTTTTTTGTAGTGCCCCCTCCTCCCTCGTTGCGTACGATTCTCATCCATTCTTTGACTTCACATTGACCAATTTTGCCCTGGTAAAAACGGGTGTTGGTTTTCCGTATTCACCCATGTTTCAATGTTTTTATCATACTGTCACTTGATAATGGTGTCTAGTTGAGACTGAAAAGTCGTGACTGTGTTTATTTATGTCCACTTTCTTGGCTGTATTCAAATTATAGGCCTATATAATTCGCATTAAGGAATATATATACCAAGAGGTTTTTAGGTACCTAGAAAGACCTAAATATATGCCCAGCATACGAAGTCATTGTTCTCTAGAGCATTGAGTGAAAAGAAAGTCCCAAAAGGAACACCTGGTGCTTTCTGTCCTAGCAATTCTTTCCTAAGCGTGTTTACATAGCCGGGTTCCGCTATTCCAAAACCGATACAGTCTTTAATAATTTTGAAAATACTTTTATATACTTTTGATGAAATTTAGTGTGTGAATATATATAGACGCTCGGAAACCCGTTTACACCTTCCCCTACCGATAGACTGCTTCGAACTGAATTGACGAGCTAGTCTCCACGATCATTTTTTTTTAACAAATCGTGAGGGATTGTTGGGGTTCGGAGGGATAGAAGGAGACAAAGAAAGGCCAAAGGGTTGAAAATTGTTGCCACTGGCCAGAAACATGATGGAGCGTTGAGTGCACTTTTGTCGCTCGGTTGATTGGTTGGCTGTGATAATCTGGCCACTCCGATTGATTGGCTGATGGAAATCTAACCGGGCACTAGACAGCAAACTCGTTAGATGGACACCTATAGCCCTCAAAACGTGGAAGGTTGCAACGGCGGATTTGGTGGTTTGGCGTACGTACTACAACATTATTTTGTAACTGACCGTACCTTACTTTCCATCAGTCATATAATGACCTCCATATCATAACGGTGGTGTCTTCGGAAGGGAGAACGGTTTGGGGTGGCCAAGGAGAAAATATTATATAACGAAATATTATGGCTAAGTGTCACTCTTTCAAGTCGTCTCCTTTCAATTGACCACCCTTTTCGACAATACATGACGATTATTTTTTTTTTACTGTTTTCACTGGTGCTGCTAAACGTACTTGGAGACGCCAATCAATCAATATCTTAGTCTTTCTATGTCCAGTGGCGAAATCCCCAAAATATGGAAATCTGCACGCGTATAGTTCTTATATTTAAAAAAGGCGACTCCTCTAATCCAGCAAACTATAAGCCAATCGCTCTCACCTGTGTTCCATGCAAGGTGATGGAGCGTATTATTAAAGATTGTATGTTTTCTTACATTATCGAGTGGGATATTTTAGATGACGACCAGTTTGGCTTTTTCCAGGGCGTTCTACCATGCTCCAACTCTTAACTGTTCTTGAGGACTGGACACGAGCTGTCGACTCTGGCCTAAATGTGGATATTGTTTTTATTGACTTCGCTAAGGCTTTTGAATCGGTGGTTCACAATAAGCTTCTGCATAAACTTGAGTATTTTGGTTTTCGTGGTTTATTGTCGGCTTGGATTAAAAATTTTGTGACAAACCGTTCACAGCAAGTCGTCATCGGCACTAGTTCCTCCCGCCTTATGCCTGTTTTAAGTGGTGTACCACAGGGATCGATATTGGGTCCATTATTGTTTTTAATGTATATCAATGACTTAAACTGCACTTCCACCGACGCATGCTTAGTTAAATACGCAGATGATGTCGACCTATACATGACACTTTTAAGAGACACGGTTCCTCCATCGCCATGCCTAATGCTCTGTCCTTGGTTGACAAATGGTCAGTGGATGGGCAACTCCCTATCGCTGCTGGCAAATGCTCCACTATGCGTGTTGGCTGCGGCAACTCTGCGTGTTGGTATTCACTGACTGGATCAGCTTTAAAATAAGAAACATGTGTTAAGGATTTAGGCGTCTGGTTTTGCAATGATCTCAAATTCTCTCACCACTGCACTATATGGTGGCAAATTTTGCTGGACAACGACTGACGATAATAAAGATATGTTTCACTTCTGGGGATGCCAATACCTTGGTTTGGGCTTTCAAAGTATACGTTCGACCAATTTTAGAATATGCAAGCTCTGTTTGGTCACCATATTTATTAAATGATATTGACATGATTGAGCGAGTGTGGCGACGTTTTACCAAATCTCTGATTGGTCTTAAAAATCTTACCTACAGAGACAGACTTTCTAGGACTGGCCTTGAGTCATTGGAATTAAGACGTCTGAGACAAGATTCAACCCTAACTTATTCCATTCTGCCTGGCAACGTCAATATTAATCCGGTAAAGTTTTTCACAGTCCGAAAGGATTCGATAACTAGAGGTCATAAATTTAAACTTGTGGTCGGAATTACAAAGCTTGACTGCAGAAAATTCTTTTTTGCTAATCGTGTTGCAGCAGCCTGGAACTTTCTTCCGAGTGCTACTGTTGAGGCCCCTTCTAAAAAGTCATTTAAACTTAGTCTTCTACAGCAGGACCTAACCAAGTTTTTACGCCGCTTTTCAACGGTTTTTTCGAATTCTAAGGAGGATATTTTATTGTGATTTTATTTATCGTTTGGAATTCCGATTTCGACGCAGATAACTCATCTTAATATAGGCTCTCTTTTAGGATTAAAGAGTTTTTATCTTGTCATCTCCTTTTTGTTTTAATATTTATCCTTGTGAATGACGCCGATAATTAATCGTAGTGCTTTTTTATCTTCATGTTTTTGGTGTTTAAAATCGTCCTTATAAATTTGGGCGGGGTGTCAGTGGCATCGTCCCTTCCTCGTTCCCATTCACGTTTGTGTGAATTAAATTATTCTTATTCTTATTCTTATTTTTACCTACCGGTTCAAATGTGATAACTGTAAGGAATATTTTAAACATTTTCTTTTTGCGGTTGTAATGGTTCACGACAGCAGTAAGGTTTCACGTGGACTTAAAGACTTGCACAACCTTGTGGTATCTGAAACCTTCACGAAAGCTTATTTGTGTTCCTCTGCTGTTTTGACTTTGGTTCAGTTAAATGTTGCTTTAAACATCAAACCAGTTCGTTTTTGTTTTCTAATAGAAAATAAGGGACTGGTCACTATATTTATCGTTGTGAGACAGGGAGGAGGAAATTGGGGGTCATGAATATTTCAAGATCTGTCCGGGGAAACGAAACGTTAAACCCATCAAAATGGTAGGGGGGGGAGATAAGGGGGGGGATATATGATATCTCTATTAAATATTCGACTTCAACACCCCACTGCGGGCGCGGGGAGGGTTCTGAATAGGAAAGGAACAATTTTGCTAGGTAACAAGGATACGTCGAAAGTCAAAGATTACATTTCGTAGCGCTGTCAGTTTAAAACACGCGCATAGCAGGGCTGACCACTGATGTTTATTTCTTCCTGGATATTCCACTTCCGATCGAGTTTAGCGGCTATGATGGGTGTTGTTGACCACAAAGACCCCAAAGACCAATCAAACGAATTCCCACAAGCCTATCGATAGCGACCAAGCAACATCATGCAGACTAAACTCAGTGACCAGGGCCGGATTTATAAGTAGGCCCGAGAGGCCCGGGCCTATAGCGGCACTTTTTTAGGGGCGGCATGATGGCTTAAAAATAATTGTACGTGAGAAAATATGGTGCGAGTTTTGCGGGTATTCCGCCCGTTTCATGAAAATTTTTTAACAAAATGCTGGCGCGATCAATTGTTAGAATTATGCAAACCGCAGCACAGACTAACAACGTAACGAAATACCGCATCATGTCAAGAGATGACACTATGAATAAGTTGTTGTAAACATGTGCAATACAGACAAATAATGTAACGGTAACCGTGCAGTACCATGTAGACCGATTTTGAAGGTAACCAACGACTCATTTCCCCCCAAATATCTGCGAATTGTTCAGGGCATAACAATTCAACATTTTTTCTCTATCAACTCAGTGTCTTATCAGTACTGACTGAGTGCAGGGTCGGTGTTGTATGTGAGTGAATAGGGCCTACTGATTTTTTCTTTAAATCGTAGTTACTGACGTTATTTACGAACTTTTCATTGTATGGCCATTTTGTGCATGGTTGGTTGTCATGCGTTGATCGTGGCAATGAAATAAAATGAGTTGCAAAATGAGTAGCCGTGAGCATGTGAAACCAAGCAACTTACCAAAAAACAGGGGAAACCAAGGGAAGAAAGGGACAATGTCCTAGTAACCAAATCCCTAAAATTTCTTAATTTAAGTTCAAAGAGCAACAGAAATAGGTTACTTTATTTTTGCCCAACCAGTTTTCCATAGATCGCAAACGAATCTACAAATTAAGAAAGGTGCTGGTTGGGGGGAGGGGGAGCCTAAATTAAAAATTCCTAAGAGCCTGGGGGAGGGTAAGTTTTTGGGGCATTGAAGAGCGGCGTTATGTCTGGGCCTACAGGCGACAGAAGCATAAATCCGGCCCTGTCAGTGACACAAACAGTGCACACCTCAGACAAGTAAAACAAAGACTGACGGCCGTGCCACAGTTGCCACAATTTGAAATCTCAAGCACGGACTTAGTCAAGTCCAGCTTAATTTTAGTTTGAACTTAAGCAGAGGCGGTACCACTGCTGCACAAACGAAGGGCGACTTAGCTAAGTCGGTCTTCCCAAGCAAGGCTCGTGGTTTATCGAGCAATCACTCTTGGATATCGCTACTGATTGGCGAACTCCTATTGGAGTACGATTTCAGCGCATGCTCCGTCAATGCCAAACCACGTGCGTTTGTTTAGTAACGAGTCATGAACGAATTATTCGAATTTCGAAAAGCAGCACAAACATATTGTCGAGTCCAAACAAACAAATTGGACCATGTTAACGACGAAACAATACTACAACATAACAACATAATAACATACATGAAATAAATAACAAAAGGTTTACGCAAATAAACACTTTCACTACAGTACCAAGCAAAACCACGACAAAACCAGGTTAGCGTAAGTATAGGTCGGATCAGAACCGTACGCAACGATACGGGGAGGGACAAGTAAAAACAAGCATGTAGTCACTTGAGGTATACATTACACGTACGAGTTGTGTTGATGCCTACATGCTTGTTTGCACTTGTTTCGCCCCTCCATCCTCCTCCCCCCCCCCCTCGGTTAAGTTGTATATGGTTCTGACCCGCCATTTACTTACCCTAGCCAGCTTACCAAGATGAAGATGGGTTTTGTTTTTCCCTCTTTATCCATACTTTTTTACTTTACCTTTTGTCACTTTATAATGGTCTCCAGTTGAGACTGAAACATCATGACAGTGTTTATTTATGTGCACTTTTCTGGCTTTATTTCATGTTATGATCTTTAGGTGCACTTTAAATTTTCTTTCTAAATACAAAACAAGACCCATGAAACAAAGTAGGGGAGGTAGTCTAAGTGAAGGAAGAGCTCCAGATAAGCGGAGAACGAGACGGATATTTTACTATTAATTTATGATATACTGTACGCGGTATAAGACAACAATCAAGTTGTAGGACATGGGATTCGTATCGGCGCAATTTCCTTGTTACATGAGGAAGGCTGAACAATCTTCCTTGTGTGTGTCCTTTTTTTAGGTTTAGTTATTTTTTTGAGTCCTTATATAGAGCGCTTGGCTTCCGTGGTCCTCTAGGCTCTATTAATAAACTCAAATTTACTTGTATACCCGTTGCACAACTACGGAATATTTTAAACTGTGGAATAGTTCCACTCAGGGACGTGCACATGCACCCGAGAGGGCAGGACTTATTTTCTTTGGTGTTTTAACCTCACTGTAACCCTCTTGGTACCCTTTTGGGACTTTAACCATTTTTGCCCCTCTTAGCACCACGTCGTCATTGCCCTTTTTTGTTTACTTTTTTTTGCCTCTTTTGCATCACCGCTCCAGCGAATGTCACCGATTTTTTTTTCTGAAAAAGGGCACTTTCCCATGAGGGTTAGGGCAAACCCCTTCCGCTCCACCCCAGTGTGTACGTCCCTGGTCCATGTGCTCCAGACGTTCTTCCAGCAAAAAAGCGTCCATCGGCAACAATTGCTTGCTCAAGTTTACCCCAGATGTGACTTGACGTTGGACTTGAATCTGAGCTATGCTCGAGTCTCAAGTCGGTGCCTGGGAGCAACTGTGGAGGCAAACATGTGCTCAAGTCTGTGCTTAAGTCCGTGCTTCAGCAGACAAAAATCCTCAACTGTGGTACCACACCCTTGCTCAAGACGTGAACCCTACTCAAGCACAGACGTAAGGTTCGGAAAAGGCAACTGTGGTACGGCCGAAAATGCTCAAGTCTGTGCTCAAGCAATGGCTTTCAAGTCAGTGCTTGAGCAAACAAATATCCTCAACTGTGGTACCAAACCCTTGCTCAAGACGTGACCCTTACTCAAACTGAGGTAAGGAAAGAAGACGTGACCCTTGAGGTTGAGAAAGAAGCAACTGTGGTACGGTCGTAAGTCGCACCTACGGGCGCACCACATCAGTTTGCGACATCAAGAACGCAAGCACAAACACACGTAACCGGAAGATGCGTAATTGCGCGTTTCTTTGATTTTTTCCCCCCATTTTTTAATGCGCGCGTAAGCCACTATTGTCAGTAAATTCTTGCAGAAGAAATGTAATCCAACGAAACCATGTATCAATCGTTTCACGAAAATGAATGCCAGTGTTGGCTTAGATCAGGCTCGAACCCGGGACATCCGGCACGTGAGATAGTTGCGCTAGCCATCAGACGACCTTACTCCATGCGCAAAATGGTATTTCTCGTACCAAAATCGGAAAGTGTATTTTTAAGGGATGCCTCAAAAGCTGACAAGAATACGGCAGATGAATTTAAAATGTAAACCTGAAAACTTTCGATGGCCTACCCCTTCACGAACCTATCTTGATAATATCTTGATCTTATCTTTGATGTTGATCTTAATTTTGACGTTGCGTGGTAGGGAGATCAAGAAAATTTCAGGGTCGTGAAGGGGGAGGAGGTAGAAAAATTTGAGATTTTTATTTTAAATTCATCTGCCGTACATGTCAGCTTTTGAAGCATCCCCTCAAAAAAAAAATACGTATCCGATTACAGCTACTAAAATCCAAAATTGTCACAATTATTCCAATGCAGTAAACAAAGTTTAACCTCGACGTTGAAGACTGCAACATTTCATCGTCAGCATTTGCCTCGTAGCTAGCGTGTGCTGACTTGTATTTCCTAATAACAGAGTTTAAAACTATATAACACAATAAAAATGTTCGTATAGATCCCCTCAACTTCGGAACTACTCAACCAGTTTTGATGATTTTTGGAAAAGCACAATCTGCATAACCATATCTGTAAATTTCACTATAACCGGCTTTATAGCTACAATAGTATCGGTTGTAGAGAGCGTTGTATAAAAATGACTTCACAACAATAACAACAAGTCAAACACTAGTTTTACGATTCCAGCTGACGTTCACATTTTCTACATGATCCGAGACCTTTTAATAAATTTTGGTGTATGGTTTTTTACCCAGCCCATACCAAATTTAGTTTAAAAACATTAAACTATGGTAAAGATATTAAACATCAATATTTTCTCTTTAACTTAGGAAACGGACGGAAACTTAGTGTGCTCCTGCTATCCAGTTCAACTGTCTTTTATTATTTTTGCACATGGCCATTATGCACATGGCCATTTTGCACATTGGCCATTTTGGCCAAGGAGAAAATATTATATAACGAAGTATTATGCGTAAGTGTCACTCTTTCAAGTCGTCTCCTTTCAACTGACCACCCCATTCGACAATACATGACGATTATTTTTTTTTTACTGTTTTTCACTGGTGCTGTTAAACGAAATTGCAGACGCCAATCAATCAATATCTTACCTACCGGTTCAAATGTGATAACTGTATAGAATATTTTAAACATTTTCTTTCAGCGGTTGTAATGGTTCAGGACAGCAGTAAGGTTTCACGTGGACTTAAGACTTGCACAACTTTGTGGTATCTGAAACCTTCAGGTGAACTTATTTGTGTTCCTTTGCTGTTTTGACTTTGGTTCAGTTAAATCCTACCTTAAACATCAAACCAGTTGGTTTTCGTTTTCTAATAGAAAATAAGGGACTGGTCACTATATTTATCGTTGAGAGACAGGGAGGAGGAAATTGGGGGTCATGAATATTTCAAGATCTGTCCGGGGAAACGTTGAGCCCATCAAAATGGTGGGGGGGGGGGGGAAATAAGGGGGAAGACATGACTTAACTATTAGAAATTCTAGACTTCAAAATCGGACTGTTGGGGGGGGGCTGAATAGGAAAGGAACAATTTTGCTAGGTAACAAGGATACGTCGAAAGTCAAAGATTACATGTCAGTTTAAACCACTCGCATGGCAGGGCTGGCCACTGATGTTTATTTCTTCCTGGATATTCCACTTCCGATCGAGTTTAGCGGCTATGATGGGTGTTGTTGACCACAAAGACCCCAAAGACCAATCAAACGAATTCCTACAAGCCTATCGATAGCGACCAAGCAACATCATGCATACTAAACTCAGTGACACAAACAGTGCACACCTCAGACAAGTGAAACAAAGACTAAGTCGCACCTTCGGGACCCAATACATCAGCACGAACTAAGTCGCACCTTCGGGCGCACCACATCAGTTTGTGACATCAAGAGCGCAAGTACAAACACGCATATCCTCAAGAGGCGTAATTGCGTGTTTCTTTGATTTTTTCCCCCAATTTTTCAATGAGCACATAAGCCACTATTGTCAGTAAATTCTTGCAGAAGAAATGTAATCCAACGAAACCAAGTATCAATCCCTTCACGAAAACGAATGCCAGTGTTGGCTTAGATCAGGCTCGAACCCGGGACCTCCGGCACGTGAGATAGTTGCGCTAGCCATCAGACGACCTTACTCCATGCTCAAAATGGTATTTCTCATAGTAGTACCAAAATCGGACAGTGTATGTTTAGGGGATGCCTCAAAAGCTGACAAGAATACGGCAGATGAATTTAAAATGTCAACCTCAAAACTTTCGATGGCCTCCTCCTTCACGAACCGGAAATATCTTGATGTTGATCTTAATTTTGACATTGCGTGGTAGGGAGATCAAGAATATTCAAAGTCGTGAATGGAGAGGTGGCACAAAATTTTGAGATTTACTTTTTAAATTCATATGCCGTACTTGCCAGCTCTTGAATCAGCATTTGAAGCATCCCCTCAAAAAAAATACGTATCCGATTACAGCTACTAAAATCCAAAATTGTCACAATTATTCCAATGCAGTAAACAAAGTTTAACTACTTCAAGTTTAACCTCGACGTTGAAGAGTGCAACATTTCATCGTCAGCATTTGCCTCGTAGCTAGCATGTGCTGACTTGTATTTCCTAATAACAGAGTTTAAAACTATATAAAACAATAAAACTGTTCGTATAGATCCCCTCAACTCCGCAACTACTCAACCAGTTTTGATGATTTTTGGAAAACCACAATCTGCATAACCATATCTATAAATTTCACTATAACCGGCTTTATAGCTACAATAGTATCGGTTGTAGAGAGCGTTGTATAAAAATGTCTTCACAACAATAACAACAAGGCAAACACTAGTTTTACGGTTCCAGCTGACGTTCACATTTTCTACATGATCCGAGACCTTTTAATAAATTTTGGTGTATGGTTTTTTACCCAGCCCATACCAAATTTAGTTTAAAAACATTAAACTATGGTAAAGATATTAAACATCAATATTTTCTCTTTAACTTAGGAAACGGAAGTCAAGCCTTACAGTAAATTAGTGTGCTCCTGCTATCCAGTTCAACTGTCTTTTATTATTTTTGCACATGGCCATTATCACAAATCTTTGGTTAAGTGATTTATATGGTGACATTTAAACAATGAAAAAGATGAAAGTAACAGCAAATTGGCTTTGTAATTAGTTCAAGAATTACCACCAACGGTTCAACTTTTTTCTTGTCTGCCCATGAACTGTACTTTTCTATGCTTGCTTGCAACGAAGGTTTCTGAACGATACATTATTTCAGTTTCACCGATATGGTATAATAGTTCAGCATTTTAAATCCTCTTCTGTACCAAACAGGATCATCATCCGAATGCACTGTATCTTCTCGCTGTATTGTAAACTTATGAGCTGGAGAAAAAATGGCATATGACAGTTTACCCA
>JAHWFP010082944.1:8108-38341 GCA_023313725.1 Lithobius niger
TTGGCAGCAAGAAAGCATGCCAGTGAAAGGGTGGCCATCAGAAACGGGAAAATTGTTGAAATCGAACTCCAAAAATTACAATACCCAAAAGACCGGAACAAACAAAATCAGATGTAAACAAGGCAAGGCCGAAACCACAGACAAGGAACCCCACGCCTTCAAAATAATTTATACTAATGCAGCCTCGCTAAACAACAAATTTAACGAAACGGTGACGTGTTTGGCTAGCTATAAACCTGACTTTTTTGCCGTTACTGAGACTTGGTTTTCCCCGTAACAATCTATTGCAGTATACCCTGGTTATTCTCTTGTCGCTAGGCAGGATAAAATTGGCCACTACATTAGTGGTACTGCCCTTTTGCAGCTAACCATTTGCGTACTGTTGAACTCTCACTTGACCAACCATATGAAAGTTTTTCCGGTGTTCAGCTAAACATAAATAATTCCTTCTTTACTGTGTGCGTAATTTATAGGTCGCCAAACTCTCCGGCCGAAAACAACCTTAGGTTACTCGAGTTATTGAAATTGTTACCCAAAAACCATCTTTTGATTTTCGGTGATTTTAATTATCAAGGCATCAACTGGGAGAGGATGACTACAGATTCCGAAAGCAGACCATTTCTTGAAGCCGTACTAGATCTTCACCTAACGCAGATGGTGGTTTGCCCCACTAGGGGGGACTCGATCCTGGACTTAGTTTTGACTACTGATCCCACTCTTGTGTTGAACATATTGGAAAACTGACTAAAAGTGATCACGATACGCTCTTGGCTGAAATTAATTTAAATCAACGAAAATTATTAAAAGCTCAAATCAAATATAATTTTAATAATCAAGATTTGTTACTGTCCCATATTGATACAAACCAGCCTACTCACGTCTCATGGAGCACCATGAAAAGCGAATTATCATCCTTTCTCTATCGGTGCCACTTTTTTGTTGCCCCCTCAACCAGTGATAAGCCAAAATGGATGTCTAACGACTCTTGTCAGCTGATTAGGAAACGAAGGCGTGCCTGGCGAAGGTTTCGTGTAACAAAAAAAAATAAAATACAAACTTGAAAGTGACAATATTGCTAAGACAATAAAATCGCGATTAAAATCCGAAAAATTTAACTTCGTGGAAAATCTTGCACTTCAGGCTAAAACTAACTCCAAAACCTTTTTTCAGTATGCTAAAGACATGCAAAAAACAAAAATACCCATAGGCCTGCTTAAAAACCAACAGAATGAACAAATATCGGATCCACTAAGTATGGCCCATTAGTAATTTTACGCAACCGTGGCAACGCTATCATCCTTTACCCCTTATTCTCCTGCCAACGTATGCATCCCACCGTTAATCTTTACTACAGAAAATTTGACGGAAGGCTTTGAACAACTGGTAACAGGTAAAGCAACGGGGCCTGATCTAATTTCCACCGATTTTCTGATAAAATTAAAAGAAATTCTCATTCTAAAGCTAGTTACTCTCTTTAACCTTTTTATTTCAAACAATTTTGTGCCAAACGATTGGCTGCATGCCCACGTTACGCCCGTTTTCAAAAAGGGTAGTAGGCACGATCCTCAAAACTATCGGCCCATAAGTATTACGTCACAATTGGGTAAAATTTTTGAATCAATTTTATGCAGACATATCACCAAATTTGTGGAAGACCAACAACTACTGTCTGTCACGCAACACGGGTTTCGGGCCGGGTTTTCTACCACTACAAATTTATTGGCTTTTTATGCAAACTTTTATAATGACCTAGACGAAAACATACCCGTTGATATTTTCTACATAGATATTGTCAAAGCATTTGACCAGGTACCGCACCATCTTTTAATACATAAATTAAATTTCTTAGGCATTTGTGGTCCAACCCTAAAGTGGATCGCTAACTGGTTAACCGGTCGCACACAGGCTGTTGTTATTAACGGTCACCAGTCCAACACCATACATGTGACTAGTGGTACAATACAAGGGTCTGTCTTGGGCCCACTCTTATTTTTGTTGTATTTTGACGATTTTGGAAATCGGACAAAAGACCAACTCGCCAAATTCGCAGACGATACAAAACTTGGCAAGAGTCTGCAAAACCCACATTCTGCCACTGAATTCCGGGAAGACCTTATCGTGGCATTTCCGGTACCAAACCTACGATGCCACTAGAGGCCATTCCCTAAAGCTAAAATTCCAGTACCACAAACATGAATGGGCCAGACATACCTTCGTTTCTCGATTACTGCCTATTTGGAACAACTTGCCCGAGTCTGTGGTTTCGGCCCCTTCGACTAATTCTTTCAAAAACAGATTCGATTCCCACATTGAGTCTGTGGCCCCTGAGAAAAGTCTTGTTTTGACACTTAGCTATGGTTCTCGGGTTTGTCGCCCTATTTGTCTTAGCACCAATCGATTGCTAATTGAACATTGTCTTTTTATCCTGTACATAGGCTATTCTAAATATAAATTCTGTATATTTGTAGGAAATATGTGGTTTCGTTAGTGTTTTTCCTTTTCACGAGTTTACATATTTCTTGTTGAAAATTAACTATACGAATTAACTTGTTTTTGAGTCTGTTCAGTATATTTTGCCTCGAGGCTGCTTGAATCATGAAGACGGGTAAGTTTAATTGCGTTTGCATTCTGTTAAATTTGCACCCTGTGTTTTTTTGTTTTTGTTCTTTTGTAGTTATGTTTGTATAATTCACTTTTTTTCTTTATATAAATTACTCCGATCAAGTTCATGTCGCAAAATGGCCGAAAGGGCGAATTGACATTTTCAAATAAAGTTATAAGTTATCTCGCTCATATAGCTATGTCGATTAAAGCTACATTCTTTAAGGCTACAACATTTTACCAAGCCTTTCTCATGTTCGGGCGTGAGATTGCTCTCACTTCTGACTTGTCCTTTCCAAGTGAACTCCCTACAATATCTAAGAACCTAAGAGAAGCCATGCAGTTAGCACAGAAGGCTTTGCGTGAGCAATGTGAAAATAAGAAATCCATCATTGGTGCCAAACGTAGTGATTTCGAATTTAAGCAAGGTAATCTTGTTCTCAAAAGGACTAATTTTCTTAGTAAAAAAGTTTAAAAAGTTGAAACTTTGTTTCAAGGTTAGCTGCAAAATGGGATGGTCCCCACGAAATAATGAAAGTTTTAAACACCTTCACCTACAAAATTAAATGCTTAAGCAATGGAAAAGATTTAAGCAGTACACATCACATTTCGCTACTTAAAACTCATCACGTCATGTAAAAGGACGTTGTGGTGATATTTCCTTTTAATTTTATTTTTAAATAGTTTTAAGTACCTGTAATGAGAATAGCTTACGTACTTTTCTTCAATAAATTCACACTAGTTTCTTTTTCTATCCTTGGTGAAACTAAGTTACGAAGTAAAATTTCAACTTCGAAATGGATAGTCATGTCTGCCAATGTTTTGGTATAATTCTTTTTATCATAAACATTATGAGTAAGTTATAATGGTGTGATTGGCTGATGAGTTGTCGATGAAGTTATTTTATGAATTTGCTTTCCTCGCATAATTTACTTTATTAATTTAGGAAATTTGCGAACTTTTCTTAGACAAAGAGGGAGCCTTTTTCACTCTTCCTTCCTCATGAAGTTATTTTTTCTCTCAGTTTTCGCCATCCAACGGTGCATGGGAGTGCACAGCTTGGAGAGGAGGGATTTTGCCTGAACGTGTGACGTCATAGGGACGCGAGTTCACACGCACATCGATCATGGGCTGGTGTGCTAAAACCTTTTCATTATTTTATGCTGATTCTCATGCATATTTATTTCATGTTTTAGTGCTTTATTACTGGATTTATGTAACAGTTATAATCCCCTGGCTAACTGTATGGGATTTATTACCCGATGGGCGATATCCCGAACATGGCCAATCAGCGAGAACTACGTCAAGATGACGTCCGAGGCCGAAGGGGATTATAACCAGTTAGCCAGGGGATTATAACTGTTACATAAATCCCATACAGTTTGCCACGGGTGCTACAACTAATTTATCGTACGGTCTGTAACTATGAAAAACAAAATTGGTAGGGTAAATAAGTTGTGTTGGTCATGCAAACTTTGTGTTGTCACGTATGCATAACTTTGTTTTGCTGCAGTCAGATTTGCAGCCAATACCAATCGTGCGAGATGAGGGTGAGAGAGGGCGAGGGAGATTTTTTTTTTTAAATCGTATAGGAGAAACGCGTTTTTTTTTTAAAGTCAGTGGACTGATGTCTATTATCTTGGCGCACATCACGGAAACTTCGTCATGAAAAAATTACGTCGTAGTAGTAGATTATGGGTAAGCGATATGGGAGACCATTTTTCTTTTCCGCATTCACATGTGAACGCTTGTTGAGAAACGCTTGTATATGGACGAGGCTGGACACACAGAAGGCTCCACGACAGATTCTTAGGATTTTCCATTGGTCACCACCAATGTTTAAGCTAGTTTTTGTAATCGTATGGAGATCAGGATTGAAATCGTTTGGCTACATATGCCCAGCAGCATTGATGCAATGCGTCACCCTTTCATTGTTAAGAGAGAGAGATGAGATGTTAAAATCGCTAGAATCCTACTCCCCCCCCCCTCCCCCGCGTGCTTTCCTCCCCACTATCCTCTCAGTACTTTGGTGTGACTCTGTGGGTGGCTTTTCCGGCCCTCCTTCAAGTCCTCCATGGACTCTAGCTATGAAGTTTCGCAAGTGCCTATAGTATTCAATTCACATAGAAATCAAATAAAAATAAAAGGTAAAGCATGCAGACATCGATATTCACATTTTTCCAAATTCTTTTAAAAGCCAACACAGGTTCACAATCCATATTAGTCTACGATAGACGAAGATAATTAGAAAACAAGTCTTGTATGTCATACAAAAAAACCAAAAGAAATGAAAAACACAATGGAGCTAACATTGTGAACTGCTACAAATGACAAATGAACGACATTGTGTTTTTCGTTTCTTTCTAATACCCTGTTTACTCCAAATTTCGTTTCATTAACATTGTGATACAGACCGGCAACTGAACTTGAAGACTTTGTCCTGCTTCTTTGATATAGCTAAACAAGTCATGAAATACTTCGAGGAACATGTCGCAAAAGTCCTTGATTTTATCCCCTTTGCAGTACAGAATGGCATATTTCTGAGGGCAAAAAACAATGGTGTAAACAAAAATTTTTTACGACATTCATTCAAGAGGGGTGGGGGTTCTGTCCAAATACTAACACGAATATCCCAGCAAATCCGTAAAATCAAAATAGCTTTAAGTTAACATGACCCCAAGTCCCTGACGAGTTTTCCACCAAGTTAAATAGCAGGCAATACAATTTTTACCTGAAGGAAAAGGAAGGATTTAAAAAAAAATTATTTGGTACTTCACAGCGTCTCAAGAGGTGGAGCAGTGGGGTGGGTTTTGGGGAGGGGGGGGGGCGGTTGCAAGCGTAGGCTTATCACTCGTTTGTCTGTTTAACCTGCAGGCCCATGGTTTCAAGCAGATTATCAGATCGGGAAAAAACTTAGTGCAAAGTCTATATGGGTTCTGGTGCTGATAAAGGCAGCATTCGTAACTGATCTGAGAACAGCGAAGGGTTTTATATTTCTTAAAAACATTAAATTTAAAACAACCATTATTGAATTTTGCGACATACACTGTATGACAATTTGTTTTCGCGTAATTAAAACTTTATACAATTTTGAGTGGTTTTTTCATTTTGCATTTTGATTTATAAATTTGTTACGTTTTTCTCTGAAGCGTAAAAACAATGTATAAACGCTTTGTGAAAAAGTTTCTCAACTGTAAAAGAATATAAGATATTCTGTTACTAAACTTGCAAATTAATTTCTTCAGCCTACGTAAAATTAACATTATGTAACATAAACAAAATAAAAAAATAAAAAATGAGAAACCTTACACAGTTTAATTTCGTGATAATTCGTAGTTAGCTAAATGTAATGAATGACGTGTGCAAGCAGTCACTGTGTTTGTGATTCCCCTTTCGGGTAGTACCCAAACTTTTATTAAATTTACTTAAGTAAACAATGAACGAAGAACCACAATGGAGCCAACACACTAATATTTACAGCTAATTTCGTTTTTTAACCATGAAAAATTGTTTATTACTCTTAAATGGTTTGACATTGAATAATACAAAGTTTCGCTAATAATGTTTTGTAAAGTTATGTTTTGTCATCATAAATACATGTGAAGGTGGGGTCGTTATTACTTTTCTTATGTTTACTCTATTGAATTTGATAACTTACCCTAGTTCGGCTCTTAATAGTCAGGAAATTGAGTGGCCAGTTAGGCTACTGAATTCACTACGAGCCGAACGACACAAAAATGTTGACTTCGTTTTAATACATTTCTACTAAATCTCAGACTGATTGGCATGCTTAAATAATTCAAATTGGTGTTGCTTAATTAACAAGAGAATTTGTTAACAAGCAACAACAAAAACAATATGCACAAATTCTGAAGATAAGATGCTAAATCAACAACAACGAATTTATGCCCAAAGGGCTGTTTTGAACCAATTTCCTTTTTTTTTTTTTTTTTAGAGATAAGCAATATATATATATATGTATTTATGTAGTTACTGTTCTTCTTTAAGCATCACACTAAAATGGTAGTTCAACAAAGCATTCCTTTCAACACTATGGTAAAATTCCGTTAACAATTATTTCTTTACCTTGTCCACATAATTGGAAGCAACACCAAACCAACGGACAACAACACCCACAATAAATTATAAATTTACCTACACTCACATTTCTAGGAAAATGAAGAACTTTTGGTTAGTTTCCAAAATTTGGTCCGGATTTGATATAAATTTCACTTGAGTTTCAGCCTTGCAGGAAACGCATTCAGAGTGGACTCTGTTCCTACAGCTAACTCTTACACCAAACTAACAGATAGACTGCTCAGGTCTGTGATGGTCATGAAAACTGCCTCCTAACCATAATAATTCCCAATGCTCTTCGGCACACATAGAGCAGACTACGCATTGCATCAGCACCCTGATTGGCTGTGGAATTATGTATACTGTTTTACCAACCTGACTTCCGGTTGCGTTTTCAGTACATCATATTGTAAACCCACGGTGACGATTTGTTTCTCTTACCCAAATATCACGAAGGAAGCCAGATTGTATTTCTTAAGTCTCAGCTTCAATTTTTCTGCCATTTTCCCGTGTGTCAAGTTAGGTTAGGTTAGCTTCGAAATGAAAACTTAAAAGACTTGTAAACAGAATGAATGAATGGTTTAGGTGTGACTTCTTACGATTGATATTTAGTTAATTTCTTCTTCTGACATTGCTGTTTCCAAAATTTGAAATAAAAATTAAACACTGCTATTGTTTCAATGTAAAATATAAAGTATCATAATTCGAAATGTAAACAACTGTTGTGTTGCTTACTATGACGGGATGACTGGTTAAACAGCTTGCAAAATGCACGAATATTGTATGCGAATCCTTTATAGATAACGTGCTACATAGTATTTTACATAGTATTTTACATAGTATTTAACATTGCGTAAAAGAATAAAGTTAATGCTGGGCATAACAACCTTTAAAGATGACATGTTACATAGTATATAAAAATGCGTAAAATAATATAAGCGAAATCTGAGCACGTCATACGCGGAAAAGCAATGACGTACGGAAACAGGCATCTGATCTTCGGCTATTATGGCATGGAAGCTGAGCGAGTTCCTGTTTTTTTAAATGGTCCTTTTTAAGTGACTACTGATTTGTGATAAGCTGACAAATTGACTACCCTATAGAATGCTGCATTCACTGCCCAGTTGTTAGCTTTGGTTTTAAAAGCTTGATATGTGAGATTGGAAGCTAATAAATGCATACACGTCCTGGGAGCATCCAGAACGTGTCTGTCCCCTGAATAGGTGCACAATAGGTGCAACTATTGCAGCTATTTTGCTCACGCCTCTTCAGTGTATTTTTAGCGTGGGTTATCCTGGAAAATAGTTAATACTAGTCGTTCCTCATTTGGCCGCATGGGGTCGTGTCCCAGAACGAGAGGATATTCTTAGGATATTCTGAAAGGTGGGGATCTATTTTTTCCATCAACCCTAACCTAAAGTATGTACGTGAAGTTGCCCCCCCCCCCCCCCAACAAAGATCATCAAAATTTTTTTCTTAAGTAACCCCCACCCCACCACCCACCCCACCGGGGGGGGTGGGGGGGGGGGGGGGGGCAAAATACATTTTTTGAAAAAAGAAGAATGGCCTTTTGTGACAACATTTGGTAGCCAGTGGTGCCTGAGTATGGGCCTAAAGGCTTGAAATAGGCCTGAAAACGCCTAAAAGGGTAAAAAAAAAAGGAGGGGGGGGGGGAAAGGGATAAGAAGGTCTGAAAAGGGAAAAAAAAGAGATCTAAACAAAAAAAAAAGTCCCCAGAAAAATGTGCAGTAAAACTTACTGTGCCCTTTTTGAGAGAAATCAGAGGACGTTTAAACGATGAGATAAGAAACATGTCCATCACCTATAGTTTATTCCACTGGAGGCCCGGGTTTAACCCAAAGGGTTTACTCACGACCTGTCTGCATTTGCAAACCGGCCGAGGTCATACATATTTTAAGAAGAAATAAGTTACATGCATACATATCCAACCAACAATGTTGGCATGTATGTAACTGGGAAAATAGGCTTTGGGCCTATTGTATAGGTGGAGCTAACGGATTTTCATTTCAAACTTATATTTAGTTTTTATTTTAATGTCGATACCACATTTGTTAATGCCCAATGAAAATCTGGGTGCAATACTTAATGGGCTAAGTTGGGCTGTTTGCCTTTTAGTGTGACGTACTGCAGCTCATTGCTGGCCGTTTTTCTTATTTTAGCCTTTTTTTTATAGGCCTATGCTACGTGTCAAATTTACGTTAACTAGCTTTCGTTTGCTCTAGCATTTAGTTTTTGTTTAGTTATTTGTAGCCTCTTTTCACAGCCAACACTAAAGATGTGGGCCATCCCCGCGAGTAAAAATAAAACAGCAAGTTTGGCCACCGCTGTTTGAGCTGCCGCTGGCAATAATTCTTCCATTGTTTACAGGAACTGCAGTGCAAAATGTAAATACGCTTTTGTCCGAGCGTGTGGCTGTGGGCCAAGGCTCGTGAGATAAATAAATCAATAAATCACTTCAAAGGAGTGATATGAAGACACCAAAACATTCGCCAAGTTAATCGCACCGCTTAAAGTGGAAAGGGGTAATGATTTAGGAAAATATTTTTTTTTTACATTTTTTATTTTTTTATTGCTAATCATGTACCATTTATTTCCCTTACTTTCTGTGAAAACCGCTTGTCAATACATAGTTTACTTTTTTTTTATTAATTTTTTTGTAACATATGAATTCTTGAAGTTCGGCCGGAAGTATGACCGGAAGTTGCAAAGGATTTGGTTTTGAGTCACTTATAATAAGAGTAAAGCGATAATTTCTGATGCCACAATATAAACTGCACAACAATGTTCTCTTGTTAGTGGTTTCTGGATGTTCTGGCACGTGATTTCGTCACCAGAGGGCGTTCAGAACAGAAAATGGCGGCCTCCACAAGTTAGTGCACGCCTTTTCGCTTGTTGTTTTCGTACATTGTGGACAGTTTTTTTTACAAATTACTTGGAGAAAAACGCAGAAAAAATGCCTAAGCGTAGCTGCTGCTCAAGCTGTCTGCCATTAAACGATGGAGCCTCGACAGTAAGCAGTATTTTGGCTGCAATGAACATTCCAGTAGGTGAAAATACTGAGATAGCACTGAATAAACGGGATGCAGATAAGCTGTACCACAGTTCAAAAAAGTCATCTGAAACCACTAAAAAGAAAAGGAAATGCCTAAGAGCAATAAAGAAAGGGTTTGAGGACTCCAGAATTGAACAAGCAGGTCATATTTATGGTTGTGGTGATTTTTAAGGCTGAAATCATGAGTAAATTACAGCTTTGTCAACTTTAACCTCAATTTTCCAAAATTGCATGTTTTTGTTACAATATTAGAGTTTTTCATGCATAACTCCTTCAATTTTAGTTCAATTTCTTTGAAATTTTGAAGGTAGCCTCATCAAATATGTGTGAGGGTCACATACTAACAGAAAGCAGATCAAAGCATAAAAAGCTACTTTTTTAAAATTACTTATAAAGGTGTATATTATTTATCTTAATTTAATAAAAAATTAATAAGAACAATACTTCCAATAATTTTATGAAAAAGATCCTAGTAAGTGACCTTCTCTATAGTTTTTGTGACAATTCGGTGTTTAGTTTGAATTAAAATGTTAATTAGAATGGTAGTTATCACTGATTTCCTTATAGGCCTAATTTGCATAATTTATGCGAATTAGCCGGTTTGTATGACTCGAATTGAAAAAAGTTTCGTATAAAAAATGTTTGTAATAATGATTGGCATAATACCACTAATTTTCGTTATCCTCACTATAAAATTAAAAAAAAAAAGTTAAATTACCCCTTTGCCACCTTAATAGTTCGAAGGTTAAATGAAAACTTGAACTTTGCTACCGAAATTAGCGTTCTAGTTTTCATTTAACCTTCGAACTATTAAGCGGTGCGATTAACTTGGCGAATGTTTTGTTGTGTTGATATCACTCCTTTGAAGGGCCGAACCATTCGGAACTTGGCCACCCCTTTCACCAGTTTTGGTTTTTGATATGATTCCTTAACTATTCAGGATTCCAAATTTACAATGGTGAGTGTTAGAAATAAATTCGAAAATGTTAAAATTTCTACCGCAATAATTGTTCGATTTAATAATAATACTAAATTTATTACCAAAAATTGGCAAAAGGATATCAGGAAGGGATGCTCAGTATCCACTAACACCTGTCCTAAAAATTATAATACAGGCAAACAATTGTCACAATTAAAAACAATTAAAATAACTAAAACAAATTAAAACAATTGTCATAATTAAACACAATTAAAATAACAAAAACAAATTAAAACAATTGTCACAATTAAAAACAATTAAGATAACTAAAACAAATTAAAACAATTGTCATAGTTAAAAACAATTAAAATAACTAAAACACATTAAAACAATTGTCACAATTAAAACAATTAAGAACAATTTTAACTAATATATTAAAATAGAAAAATATGCATAAAACATAGATGGCTGCTACAAAAAAAGTTAACCACGCAGTTGTAGTAAGTTAAAATCAGAAACACTTTAAAAATTTCGAAAGATCAGTCTTTTTGAGACCACGTCTAAATTGCTGTAGACTGGTGGAGTTTACCAACTCCGATGGTAGGGAGTTCCACGGATGCACCACACGGTTTGAGAAGAAGTACTTTCTGCAATCTTTTTTGACTGCTGCTACTGTTAGTTTAAAGATATGACCTCTAGTATACCCATTGCCACGAATACAGAAAAAGAGATGTGGATCTAAATCAACAAGTCCACGTAAAATGGAAAAAGTAAGGCAAAGGTCGGCATGAAGTCGCCGCAGCTCCAAAGACTCAAGGCCAAGGTGGTTTAGTCGCTGTACATATGAGAGGTTATAGCATCCTGAAAGATATTTGGTAAAAGATCTTTGTACAGATTCGATACGTTTGGTATCTTTTAATAGATGGGGAGACCATACTGGACTGGCATATTCTAGAATAGGCCACACATAAATGGTATAAGCTTTAATTAAAGTTGGCACATCGCGAGAAGTGAAACATCGCCTTAGCATGTATCCAATTCGCTTTGCCCTGGAAACACCTGATTACAGTGGTTAGAGTTTAAGTCTGATGACAGGTATACTCCAAGGTCCTTAATGTTAACTTCCGATTTAAGGTCGTGGTTATCTAGTGAATATGTAGATTTGCAATTATTTTTACCAATTGGGAAAGTATGGCATTTTTGGACATTGATTGGTAGCTGCCATTTAGTGGACCACATGTTTATATGTTCAATTGCTGTTTGGAGCAGAGAATGGTCGCTAGCAGTTGTAATTGACCTATAAATCTTAACATCATCCGCGAATTTAGGCATTTTTATGCCATTAATGGCGGTTGACAGATCAGAAATGTAAATCGTGAAAAGTAAGGGGCCCAGTACTGAACCCTGTGGGACACCACTCGTAACCGGCAAGTAGTTTGACAGAGAAGTTCCTAATTTAACCGTTTGCGATCTATTGTGAAGAAAATCTCTTATCCATAGAAAGATATTACCGTCAATACCAACATTAAGCAGTTTTTTAAGTAGTTTGGAATGTACCACCGAGTCAAAGGCTTTCGCGAAATCAATACAGATTACATCAACCGGTGAGCAATTTTCCATTGATAATGTCCAGTCATTTAGACAAGTTAATAATTGAAGTGTTGTTGAGCGGCCTGGCAAAAAGCCAAATTGGTCGCTTGGTACAAGGTTGAGGTCATATAGATATTTCAGGATAGTATCACGAATAATCTGTTCAAGAATTCGACATGGGACACACGTAAGTGAGATAGGACGGTAATTTATTGGTTCAGCAGTATTTCCTTTTTTATAAATTGGAGTCACACTGGCTTTTCTCCAGCAATCCGGTATAGTGCCCGTATTTAATGACGTTTTTAAAATCCGAAACAATGGTCGGTGTAATTCAATTGCCAATGTCTTGTAAAAGGTAGAAGAAAACCCATCGGGGCAAGTTGCTGAGCTGTTTTTTAGGTTATTTAAATGTAAGAGAATAGTTTCTGGCGTAAAGCAAATGGTTTCTAGAATATTTTTTAGGATTGGTAAATTGTTTGACTGCACATCAAATGGATCAGTGGTATTATCATCACATACAAAATTATTGCAGAAGGTTAAATTAAGAGCATTGGCCTTGTCATTTTCTGATGTTATTAGTTTATTATTAAAGCGTAATGGTGGAATACCACTGGTAGCCTTAGTTTTGCGCCTAACGTATTTGTAGAGGGAACTCATTGTTCCCTCTTTAAGAATTTTTTGTTCTCGATTTATTTCGTAGCTTTTACACAGCTATTTTAACTTAATATTACATGCCTTGTATAATTTAGCGTTGATAATACTTCTATCAAGTTTTAGCCTTTTCCATATCTTCCTTTTTAGAGTCATTTGCTTTTTAATTTCTCTAGGTATTTTTACACTACTATTTTTCCGTTTTTTATAATACAAAGTTGATTCATTTACAAAGTCAGATATGATGTTTGTGAATAGGCTCCACTGGCTATCAACTGTATTGAGGTCCCCGAGACAAGAGTCCCAACAAATTTTATTTAACTTCACCCGTAGGCAATCAAAATTTAGTTTACTATAGTACTTTACTCTATTGTTGGTATCAATTAGTTGATTAAAGTTAAGCTGAAAAGTCACAGTATTGTGGTCACTTGTACTGAAGTGCGCAACAACATCAGTATCAAAGATAGCTCACTCGTTATCAACCAAAATGAGGTCAAGAATGTTATTATTTCTGGTTGGCTTTGTAACTAGCTGGTCAAGACCGAGGTCCAGAATACAGTCTAAGAAAATTTGTTGATTTGCATTTGATGTGCATCTGTTTCTCCAATCAATGTACGACATGTTGAAATCTCCTAGTATACAAGATTAGTAAAGGTTGGATCAATGGTTGACCGAAGGTAATTGCACATTTTAACAATAAGTTCTTTATCCCTACCGTTTGGCAAATAGCAACAAGTTAACCTAACATTAAGTACCGGGAGGACAAAACTTAGTACCTCGGATTCTTTAGAGAAGGTTACTGGGCCAATTTTAATTGAGTCGCGTAAGAAAACAGCAACACCACCACCTCGACCAGTCCAATCACGCCTAATAACCACGTACGGCACATTGTGGATCAGCATAGTATCGGGTATGGTGTCATCAAACCAAGTCTCAACCAAGACTACCAGATCATACGTAAGTTCAAGTAACAACATGTGTAGTTCGGGTAACTTCGCAGCCGCACTTTGAGCATTAATAAGGCAACCAGAAAAACAATGCCCACACTGTGGCTGTAACTGGTTTTCACATTGCTTAACTTGCTCGAAAATTGGGCTGCAGGATGTAACACGGCCACACATTCGACTGTACAACCCAAAGGTTGATCCAGTCAGACATAGATCATGTCGCTTATATGCTGTTAGTTTTCCTCATAGGAGAAGTATCCATCATGACATCTATGGTTTAACCAGTACAGTGTGATGGCACGCTCCAGTGCAGCCTTTCCTAGCACTGAAAGATGAACACCATCCGGTACTGAAAGATGAACACCATCCGGTGCTAGTAAATGACTATTGAGTATAATTTGGTGCCACAGGGAGATAAACCCTAGGGATTTTGCCTTGCATAGAGATTGCAAGTTGCCATTGCATTTCACTAGATGCTGGTGGAGCTCAGACATACTATCCCAATTTACGTTTTTATGTGCTCCAGGGAAGAGGCCAAGAACACTAATACGCAGATTTGGCAAAATACTTCTGATTTGGTCAATCAGCATGGCTAATTTCATTGTTAATCCTTTTGGAGAATCAGTATGTACATTATTTGTTCCTACACATAACACAACACCAAATAGATTGTTCTCCGAATTGATAATGTCCATGATTGGTTTTGAAAAATGTTCAATTCTGGCACCTGGGAAACACCAGGTTTTGGATGTGTGTGTATTATCACTTTTCAATTTAATGTGCCGTACCTGTGAATCGCCAATGATAAGAACTTTCTTGGTTGGATGGTTTTCATCTGAAAAGTGGTCTATTTCCAACTCACTATTACCTATATGATGTCCATGCGACTGTTTTTCATTCACGTCCATGCAGTTATTGATGTAATTCTTTGTTCTCTTTGTTGACTTTGTTTTACGTGGACCTCTGGCGTTGTTGTGGATGGCGCCATTAATACAGGTGTCCGATTTGTCACAATTGGCTGTAAAATTTGCAAATGCAGTATGATCTTTGTATGGTTCCTTCTTCACTAGGTCTACGTGGGAAGATAAGAGGCTTAAGTTTCCTGTGACATCCGATGACACGATGGAGCTAATGACGAAATTCTTTTTTCCATCCACTGTCTTCGCAGTGTTACCTTTATCACCATCATGTATAATCACCTTACCGTTGTCAGAATGGTTTACGTTTGCCATTTTCATGCTAATGTCGGCTAACATGGCGACCTGGTTTAGAAACATATCCTCAATTTTTTTTTCAAAAGTTTTGAGACTGTCCTTCATCATCTTTGTAATGTGGTCCATGAAGAGTGACACTATTGTATTAGTGTCAACAGGAAGTGTAGTTGCAGACCTAATTCCAGCTTTATTCTTCTGTAAGTCATTGGAATCTTCACGCATTGGTGTATTATCATCATTCTTTGAGAGAGACTCAGACACCGCAACACTTAGACTAGTTAACGAGCGGTTTAAAACATTTATGTCAAACTCATGTTCGAGTCTATCGATGGAAATTAATTCTTTGACATGTGCTATATCTTTTTGTAAGTTAAGGACAGTAGTCTCCAAATCAACAACAGTGGATTTACTTACGTCATTATTAGTTTGGTCTATTTTGGTACCAAGAAGTTCTGCTCCAATATTATGGGAGTCTTCAGTAAGTTCCGACAAACACAAACTGTCAATTGATGAGTTAAGGGGAATGCTTAAAGAGGAATCTGTTAGAAGATCTTCTGAGAAACTTGGGTTTGAGCCGCAATTGGTGTGGAAATCATTTTCTTGGTAGAGCTTGCAGACGAGTGGCTTGCAGTACGTTTATTACATTGTTCCTGGTCACTTCTTTTACCCTTTGAAGCCTGGGTTTTATTTGTCTTTTTATTTTTTTGCCTTCGTACAGTAATGAAGACTGATTTCTTCTTTTTTTCGGATATTGACAGAGAGTGATTCGGGGATTTCCCTTTACAGGTGTTAAGGCCAGAAATTTCCATGTCTTTTTGTATTATAGTAGCAAGATTTGCAGGTGTATAGCCAGTTTTCAGAACAGTGAGGAACAAACACCTAGAAAGTGAAGTGGTTAAGCTCCAGTTAATATTGTCCGAAATTACTGCACGCAATATAATACCACTTCATCGAAATCCCAGAAGAAACCCCGAAAAAGTGACGAAAAAGGGGTGCAAAGATCAAATCCTTGAGGGAAGGTGGTTTGCGCGCCATGAACCAATCCGGCTCAAACACTGCCGAAAAAAAAATCACAAAGTTTGTCCTGGAGCTGGTCTTGAACTACCACAATCAGAATCCAATTACCCAATACAAAAGCAAAATGGCAGCCTCCATAATTCAAAAGTAAACACAATGTTTTCAGTGATTGTTTCAGAGTTTCGACACAATCCTCACACCTCCAAAAGTGCTCAAAGTATGCACAAGGTATTCATGCACTCCACCAACTCACCCAGAAATGCAACACTGGTACAGGAACAACCAAAACATCGGAATTTGCAGGAGTTAATTCACATTCACATTTAGGTAGCTACAGGTCTAGCACGGGTTATGGCAAATTTATGGCTCAGCACGGAGCTAATTCACATTCACATTTAGGTAGCTACAGGTCTAGCACGGGTTATGGCAAATTTTGGCTCAGCAATACTAATTAGGGTATGAAACGTTGTACCAAATTTCATTCCAATCCTATCTTTCGTTTGGGCTACACCTAGACTAAAAATGTGCAACCAACGGACAGACAAATATTTTGCAATTTGGTGTCAGTTATAGGCTACGCTTTGCTCACTCGCTCTATCAACAATATTGCCAACATTGCCCAAGCATGATCCAACATAAGTTAATTGGACCTGTAACCATCAAAACAACAACTTATTGAAATAACTACTAACATGTAACGTAGTTAAATAAATATGCTATTCTTAACGAATAGAAGTTTAAGACAAGTAACCTACAGCCGTATTCCATAAATCCACTCAAGTGTGAGTGTGAGAGAGCAAATGTGAGAGTGTAACCATCTGAGGTAAGGTCAACAATTTTAGTGCAACCATAAAAGCGAATGTGAGTGTCCTAACATCCGAGGGTATTTCTATAGATGCACTTTACACTCCCTCTTAGCCCAACTCACACTTGAGTGAATTTCTGGAATATGGCTGTTAAACCGTTGCTAGGAAAATTACAGGGGGAATAATGATTTTACATGGTAGGAACTATCCGAATTAATCGTTCCGTACGCTTCACAGAATTGTTGCGAAGGGCGGTCATACTAAATAATTCCATCCAAATACAATGTAGTAATGGGCAAAAAGTCAAGTTAAATAAAAATACTCCTGCATAACAATTTTCAGTTTAATACCCAACAAATTTCTGGTCAGAGGGTCAGCAGGCCATTTTTGTTGTTGGACAAAACTCAAGTTTGCTATTGTTTTTAATAACTTCATTTCGAGTGAAATTCATTCAATGTAGGTAAACTTGAGATTGAGCACTTCCACCATTTTCAATAAGATCTATAGCAGGTCTAGAATCAGTGTAAATAAGAATTGTGTAAACGAGATTAGAAGAGCTCAGTTAATTCTTTTAAGACGTCTTGAGATAGCATTCACTTCTGCCTCACAGCCTGAGTGTGCAGACCAGGTGATCAGAGGTGCACCTAAACAGATCAAATACCCAGTAACCCCTTGCTTCCGTTGACAGAATCCCATGAAGCATCACAATAAGCCTTAAGGCTCACATTTTGTTGGGGTGTCATAACATAATTTGTAATTCTGACTACCTTTAAGGTAATGCCAAATTTGGTTTAGTGCAAAATTGGTTTGGAAAATGTCTGCAGATTTCCTAACTAACCGAACAACATTGCAAATAATGTCTGGCTTGCAATGTATTGCCAGAAACTTTAGAGAACCCAAAATTTCAAGGTAAGTGGTTTTGTTTACAGGCTCAAAAGCTGGTGGTCGAGGTACTAAAGTCCATACTTGGTGTTGACACGTAGAATCAAGCTCCACATCCATATCGGCATGTCATCTCGTCGATTCCACAGAATCCATGGCTCCTGCAAAGGTTTTTGGCGTAGGAGTAGAGTAATGGTTACAAGATGGCGAAGCAAAACGATTGGCTTGGTGTCGGTGATGGTTTCGTCATCAGAGTCTAAATCATCGGTATCAGGTAAAGTAAGAAGGCGTTGAGCTCTTTTCCTTGCATGGCGTTCATCCATCACTGGTTTTGTTCCTGGGGCTCACATGCATCCATGATGTGGACCGTACACAGGTAAAGCTGGCTGTGAAGGTTGCTCCAGAAGCGGCGGGTCTGGTTAGGTGGTAAAAAGTAAAATATCTCTAGGTGGAGGTGAGTTGTAACGAATATCAGTGTCGATTACAGGAGACTTATGGATTTTGGATAATGGGTATATCAAATCACCTTCTTTCACTCATTTATTGAAGTGGACGTCTCGAGAAACGATGAGAAAACAGTTCTCAAGATCGAGGAGGCAGATACTTACTCTTGGTGGCGCAGCCGAAGAATATTGACCATTGTATCGTTGGTTATACTTTATGATGGTGCTGTATCACGAGAAAGTAGTATAGCAGATATCCGAAGGTGTGCAGAGGACATTCAGATGAGGGGTAACAGCATGGAGCCCATCGTCCCATAGGTGCTTGTTCGGAATAACCATAAAGAGGCTTAGTCAGTGTGACATTATGAAGATAGCATGATGTTTCGATAACAAAATAAGCTGATTGGTAATTACTGTGTTAAAGGAGAGTAGTAGTACAGTGGATAATGTTTTGAAAAGATCGTTCAATGATGGGGTTGGTTTGGGACGCATAAGGTGTAAAATAAAAATGCTTGCTGCCCTGTGACGACAAGAACGTTTCAAATTGAAATGATTTCCAAATAGGCTCGTTATTCGTGTGAAATGTAACGAGTTTGTTGCTAATTTAGTTTTGATGATGTGAAATAAAAGTTTGAAGATTCGATCGAATTTCAGATTTTTTAGCTAAGAAGTATGGGAACATACGTGAAAAATTGTCGATCAACTTGAATAAATAACGGGTGGAGGGGGGGGGGCGTTTCATAGGTGGGTTCGCCTATCGGTCCTGTTAAATGCACGTGAAGAATTTACATGGTTCACAGTGCAACAACACGCACTAACAGGAAGGTACACGCATATGACACAGTAGTTTGCAGCCAGAGATTTTCCCCCAAGGAGTGCAATCCAATATGAAGGAAGATGCGGACGGAAATTTTAGCACAAAAAATATACGCGTTAAAGATGTCGTGTTCCTTTCACAATCCATGGACACAGTCACTAAGGAATACATTGATTCAACAGTTGTAATGGATTATGACATGCGGAACAAGCACTTAACTAAACTCGCATATGGTCAGTGTAGACCCCCAAGATGCGACAACTATTTCCCAGTTGTCCAGTTCGGAAGATGCTGTAAGCAAGCACAACACCTTTGACAATTTTGGAGCATGGACCTCATTTTAGAGCGAGAAATAAACAAATTAAAGAAGTAGCACCGCCAACAGAAAATAGCGACGTTACCACTAAAGAATATGCCGATGCGCATGGAATTAATTTAGACTCGGATCATAACTATGACACGGGAAATAAACGTTGGACTAAACTCGCACCTGGTATAGATCCTGAGGATGCTGCAAATTATTTGCAGGTAATTACTTTGGAAATTGAAACAGAAATATGGAGCAGGGGGAGTTTGAAATATTGTGTTACATGAGCTATGAGGGGGTAACATCAGGTGGATTACAGAAAGAGGCAGGGGCAATCAGATTCCAGTTTAGTGCACGAAAAACGCACACTGAGTACAAGTATTTTGATGGAAAAAACTGCACGAAAATGCATGTTTTTTGTCTGATTTTTTAAACTAAAAATATTTTGTTAAGATTTTAGAATATGTCACGTTAGTTACAAACACTTTCAAATCGATTTGACTAAAACATCAGTTCCAAAGATATTCCCAGAAGAGCTACTCATTACCATCACAGTGCATGTTTTTGTCGCCCTATTACACTTCATAATTATCACCGGGTGTTACGGTTAAGAAACAGTTCCCCTAGGATGTAATTATTGTGGGTTATTGCACAATCCACCCCATCTACAACTGTACAACAGAAACTATCCCCCAGCAAACATCTAAACCCTTAGCACATATGTAATGATAGTAAAAACTAAACAACACTTAGTGCAAGCCCCCACATGAAGGCATGTTCCAAACGGCATGTTTTCCCCCACTTTCTTTACTACTCACAGGTTTTTACATAAATTATATGTCCTGAGAATGCACACAGTGATGTCGAGTGATTCATCAACAAATGTATTTTATGTATGGTTGGGTAGGTTTTGAAAGCTCACACGTTGTTTCAGATTTTACTTACCAATGCTGAACGTTCAAAATCCCTCTTAGATAATGCTCCTTCTCCATCCATATCTGAAATAATTATCACTTCATTAATGCAAACTGAGTGAAACAAAGGCAGTTAACGCTGCAAAAGATATTCCTGAGAAAAAAAAGAGTAAATTAAACTAGAAGTACAGGAGATAATAACTGATATCCTGGGTATTCATATATTAATACCTTTAGTGCGTTGAACAATGCTGTCACATCAAGCATGTTTTTGTAATAATATGTTTTAACCTTGATATTTTAATCAGTTATCAGCAGAAATGTTACGCTATTTAATGTTAAAATGTTCATTTTGTGTCATACAGGCTCAAACTAAACTAGCTATAGACGTCCTGTGGCTGTCACAATTTTGGCGGCCATCAGTTTATATTTTACCTTCCACAAAGAAAAATTTCGAATTGCTTTTTCTGATGGTTTCCTTTCAGGCACGTCCCTTCTCTCTTCCCCCCTGCTTTGCTTACGTTTTAAACCTCTCCCTTTCTCCTCTTCCCCGGCTTCTCCCTCCTCCCCACACAAACTGACAACCAAAACAAAAGGATTTTCCTTAAAATATGTTAAAATGTGTAATGTATGTAATGAAATCCGAAACCAGAAATAACAGTAAAATCTTCAGAAATAAACAGTTCCAAAATCTTCCAAACTGCACTCGGGGAGATTTTAATTCTTCCTCAGGCCCAACTCCATCCTCTAATAAAAGTTGAGTTTCAAGTAAAATGCATATCGTCCCTGCACATCATTCTCCTAAATGGCAAGGGTGCCTTTTATTGCCCATCCGACTCTGGGGTTGTGATGTGCATACATAGTCCTAAACAACGCTTTCCATTTCACCTTACAAGTGTAGCTCCCCTTTAATTCGAGTTTTCCTTCAGCAATTCTTTTGGGAGAGAAAAAGATGGATGGAATGATCAAGCGTCTACCTTCTAATTGGTAGAATTATTTACTTGCTTAGTTGATGTTTAATGTAGCCAGGACAAAAAAATTTTCCAAAATTTTATCAATTATGGATAAAGCAATTGGTCGATAATTATTTAGGTCTTGTTTATTTCCCTTTTTATGTATTGGTCTTATAATTTGAATTTTCAACTGTTCTGGCCAAAACTTCATGTGTGATCATTGCATTTATTAGCTTACATATTGCTTGTGCAGTATTTTCTTTAGTTTGTTTTATGTGATCAGTTTTTATTTTATCTATTCCTGTCGCATGTGTATTATTTAGATCTGTTATAATATTTATTATTTCCTTCTCTGTTGCTTCTTCTAAATACAGAGTCTGTTTCGTACATTTCGTATATTTAATCCTCTTTTTTGTTATTTCTTTTGAAAAATTTGCTTTTTTATATATGTCATCATCATCTTTATTTATAGTTCTCAGTTCTATTACTTGGTTCGAAAAGTTTTTGTTAAATTCAAAATAATAATAATAATAATAATAAAAAATAATAATAATAATAATTTATTGCTTTAATGTACAGAATGTTAAGTACAGACACGAAGCTCTAGTAAGATTTGTTGCAACTTTACCTTCGTAACCATTGTTAGTATGAATGGGGCGTAACAGTCAATTGGTAACACAAGTGAGTGGCTGAGAAATTTAATAATAATAATAATAATAATAATTTATTGCAAACAAATTGCTCGAAGTTTATAAAAAACTTGTGTGAGCATACAATAAAAGGACATAAATAAATAACACACATAGTACCCTTATACACATAAAATACACAAATAATTCATTCCATTTCAACATTTAAGTTCTAAAAAAGAATCACATTTCAAAATATTTCATTTAACAAAAATTGCGTTAATTTCATTTTCAATTCATTTTTATTACTAAATGCCAATAATTCGTTGGGAATTCTGTTAAAAATGTTCGGTACGTAATAATTTCGTCTTCTTGTGCCATATTTGTTATACCACTTTGGAATAATATATCTGTGCTTGTTTTGTCTAAGTCTGATTCTTTTCTCATCATTGTAATGTTTATATGTGTTATCAAAGTAATTCCTTGTTATAATTTTCTGATCCCTAAGTTTGTATACTTTTAAAATTTTATTTTCCAGGTATAACTTTGACGTTTTCTTATTATTATTTCCAAAGAGTACTTTCACGATTTTATTTTGGACTTTCTGTAATCTTTCTACCATGTGATTAGTGGCAAAACCATAAATTTCAATACCATACCGCAGGTGACTTTCTACCCACGCATCATAGAGAATTTTTTTTTTTTATCTAGCACATTATTTATTTGAAACAGTTTAGAAAGAACACCTCGAAGTTTATTCATTAATTCTGTAATATGTTTTTTTTAATTCCAATGCATGTTAATAGTCAAGCCCAAATATTTTGCATTTTGTTTTATTTCTAATTTTTTACAGTTTTGTTCACAGTTGGCACTTAATTTCGTTCCTGAGTTCATAAAAGCACAATTTTCTTCATGCACAATTATGCTTAAATTATCGTTTATTTTCATTTTGGGTACAGTTATATTCATAAAAAATGTTTTATTTTGACTAATGTACATTTCATTATCAATTAGCCAACAATTAAGTAGGTCAAAATCAAATTGCAGATTGTTTATCATTTCTGTTCTAACATAGTTTATTGAAATTAAAAACATATCATCTGCAAAAAGGTAAAGTATGGTGTTGTCAATTATTTCATGAATATCGTTTGTGTAAATTAAAAACAAAAGTGGCCCCAAAACCGAACCTTGTGGCACACCATACTGTATTTCAGAAAACTCACTAAATTTTTCATCAATTTTAACAGTTGCTTTCCTATTTTTTAGATAACTCTTAATTATTTCAAACATTTTTCCACGAATACCAATTTTTTTCACATTTTTTAAGCAAAATTTGCATATCAAAAGAATCAAAGGCCTTTTGCAAATCTATTTGTATTGCGCCAATATATTTTCCCTCATCTAATGCCTTTGTTATAGTATCATTTAGTTCGATTAAAAGGTCTGGCGTTCCCTTTTTTTGTGTATAACCAAATTGTGATTTTGTTAAAAGTGCATTTTTTTTCACAAAAATTTCTAATTCTTTCTGCAAAAAATTTTTCAATTATCTTATCAATTACTGAAAGTATAGATATAGGTCTATAATTATTATATTCTGTTTTTTGTCCTTTTTTATATAATGGTCTTAAAATCTGAATTTTTAAATCATCGGGCCAGCATTCACTATCGATTATCCTGTTAATAAGAATACTTATTGCAGTAGCCATATTTTCTTTACATTCCTTTATATGACCAGTTTTAATACCATCAAAACCTGTCGAAAATGTATTTTTTAAATCCATTATAATATTTACAATTTCTCTTTCTGTTGCTTCTCTAATAAAAATTGATTTTTTATTTTCATTTCTGCTCTTTAAAGTATTTTTATATGTTTTTTGAAAAAAATTCCCTGAAATTAAGTTTCTTACTCTCTTTTTATATGTTCCTTTCAAGTTAGGAATTTGCCTCGAAAAATTCTGATTGAATTCTTCACATGTGTTTTCTATATTATTTTTTTTGAACATCTCTTTTATTACTTCATCAATATTCATTGTTTTTTTTATTTTGTCCAGTTAATTCTTTGATTACTTCCCAAACTGATTTATTTTTTATCTGATTTTCTTCCAGGATTTTTTTGTAATAAGCATGTTTATCCTTTATTATTGTTGAATAAACTTCTTTTTTTAATTTTCTATATTCTTCGTAATTGTCTTTTTCAATAGTAATAGAATTTTTCATTTTAACCCACAAATTATTTTTTCTATTAATTAGTTTTAAAGTTTCTGCTGTAATCCATTTTTTTCTACCTTTAAATGGTTCTCTTTTTGGTATTTTCTTTTCTTTTTTATTGTTTGCATAAATGTTCTGTATTCTAGTGTTAATTTCCGTATTTATTTCATTTGCAGTTTTACATTGTTGTCGGTACATCCAATTAATTTTATTTAATTCTTTAACAATTTCCTCATCATTATATTTAATGTTTTTTTTAGTATTGTTTCCGTTATTGTCATCATTCTTTTCTGATTTTTGAATGTTTTGTTCCTTTTCACTTTTATTCCAGACTAGACACGTTGTGAAGAAATGATCCGAAATTTTTTCCTCAACTGTGGCACTTAAATATTCCCATTTTAGTGATCTTAAATATAAATGGTCCAGACAAGATTTTTCTGTTTTAAATTCATCGCTTTTTTCTTTCTTTGTTATTTCAATTCGTGTTGGTGAGTCAATAAGTTTTTCAAAGCCTAATTCTGCGAGGCAGTTTTCATATTTGTCTATTATATTTTGCTCAAATTTATCAGTATCATTGTCCTTTTGACTTAGAACATTAATGTTTATATCTCCCATATATATTTCAAGACAATCTTTCTTCTTATTTTTATACAGTTTTTTTTTAATCTTTTATATATTTTAATTTACTTGTATCTGGTCTTCTGTACACCACAATAATTTCTATTAATTCACCCTTATAACAAACATTCAAAATTAATCCATCATTTTCATCAAGCTTAATATGACTTGTATTAATTTGTATTAATTAATAATAATAATAATTTTATTTTTCAACAGTTACAAAAATGCAACCCTCGAAACTGTAATAATACAGTTTGAGTGAGTTTAATAACAGTAATTTTGAATAATACAAACATTAATCATGTCACCATACAACAACTACGCATGTGTAGATTGGAAATTATTAACATAAATACAATTTTTTTTTACATTATCATAATTTAATATTTCAATAAACAATTTATACAGCAAATAAACAAACAATTTATACAATAAACAATTTATACAATTTCTTTTCATGGCGTCAATATAAGTCAATATTTTTTCCCCGTTTAGTTTTATAATCTTAAATTTATATTTTTTATTTTTCATTAAGAAAGATGAGCTCAATTACACTCTTCTTAAACAGCTCTTTATTCACGCAATTTAATAAATATTTTGGAATTTCATTGAATAAATTTGGTATAAAATACACTCGTCTTCTCTTCCCATAATTATTTTTCCACACAGGTAATTTATAACGTATTTTTTACAGCTCTTGATTCACCCGATTTACTTATTTTTACCTTAAATTTATTGTCAAAGTAATACTTTGTTAAAATAACTAAATTTTTTATTTGCCTTATTTTTATAATTCTAATTTCTTTAAAGAGTATTTCCGTTTTTATTTTTTTGTATTTATCCCCGAACAAGGTCTTAATTAATTTATTTTGAACTTTTTGTAGTCTTTCAATTAGATAATCTGAAGTCTGTCCATAAATCTCAATGCCATAACTGATCACACTTACGACTCATGCATCAAAAATAATTTTTTTCTGTTTCTTATCTAATATTTCTTTTAATCTATAAACTTTTGAACATAACTTTCTTAATTTATTTACCGTTTCTTTAATATGCATTTTAAACGTCCAGTTTTTGTCAATTTCAATTCCTAAGTATTTCATTGTTAATTTTTTTTTCCAATTTAAAGCATTTTTCACTACATGGATAAGTTTGATTTTTACAATTCAAATTTTTACAATTTCCAAAATGTTTTGTTATCCATGTACGATTTTTTATTTTCATTTTTGGTACTGTAATGTCCATTTGTAATGTCTTTTCTTTACTTATAAACAATTCGTTTGCAATGTAGTAATAATTTATTATATTAAAGTCATGTTGTAAATTATTTATCATTTCATTTTGGTCCCTATTTACAGATACTAGAGCTGTATCATTAGCCAACATGAAAATATTAGTATTTTCTATAATATCAACAATGTCATTTGTATAAATTAAAAGCAGTATGGGTCCAAGTACAGATCCTTGTGGAACTCCGTATTTACTTACAATTGGAAAACTATTCTTTTCTTTTAATTGTACAATTGTTTTTCTATCATGTAAGTAGCTTTTTATTATATTATGTATTTTTCCTCTTAAACCTAAATTATAACATTTTTTTAATAAAATGTTTTTATCAAAAGTATCAAAAGCTTTTTTTTTTAGATCTATTAAGACAATTCCAATATATTTTCCTTCATTTTATCCTGTTGTTATTAGGTCGTTTAATTCTGATAATAAATCGTTAGTTCCCATATTTTTTCTATATCCAAATTGTGATGATGTTAGATTTTTACAGTTATTAAAGAACTTCCATATTTTATTTACAAAAAAATTTTCCAGAATTTTATCAATTATGGATAAAGCAATTGGGCGATAATTATTTAGGTCTTGTTTATTTCCCTTTTTATGTATTGGTCTTATAATTTGAATTTTCAACTGTTCTGGCCAAACTTCATGTGTGATCATTGCATTTATAGCTTACATGTTGCTTTTGCAGTATTTTCTTTAGTTTGTTTTATGTGATCAGTTTTTATTTTATCTATTCCTGTCGTATATGTATTATTTAGATCTGTTATAATATTTATTATTGCCTTCTCTGTTGCTTCTTCTAAATACATAGTCTGTTTCGCACATTTCGTATATTTAATCCTTTTTTGTTATTTCTTTTGAAAAATTTGCTTTTTTATATATGTCATGTTCATCTTTATTTATAGTTCTCAGTTCTATTACTTGGTTCGAAAAGTTTTTGTTAAATTCAAAATAATAATAATAATAATAATAATAATTTTATTTCCAAACAGTTACAAAAACGTAACCCTCGAAACTGTAATAATACAGTTTGTGCGAGATTCATAAACAATAATTCTGAACAACACAAACATTAATTACGTCACCATACATTAACTATACATGTGAAGATTGCAAATTAGTAACATAAACGCTTTTTTTTTTTTTTACATTATCGTAATTCAATACATTAGCAAACAATTTATACAATTTATTTTCATGGTTTATAAGTCGAGGTTTTATCCATTTAATTGTCTATTCTTAAATTTATATTTTTCATTAAGAAAGATGAGCTCCATTATGCTCTTCTTAAACAGCTCTTTATTCAAGCAATTTAATAAATATTTTGGAATTTCATTGAATATATTAGGAATAAAATACTCTCTTGCCATAACTATTTTTCCAAGCCGGTAATTTATAACTATTCTTTGTAGATCTTGTTTCACCCGATTGATATATTTTTACCTTAAATTTATTGTCAAAGTAATACTTTGTTAATATAACTAAATTTTTTATTTGCCTTATTTTCATAATTTTATTTTATTTAACGAGTATTTCCGTTTTTATTTTTTTATATTTATCCCCAAACAAAATCTTAATTAATTTATTTTGAACTTTTTGTAATCTTTCAAGTAGGTACTCTGATGTCTGTCCATAAATCTCAATGCCATACCAATGCCAATGCCATCTCAATGCCAATTACACTTACGACCCATGCATCAAAAATAATTTTTTTTCTGTTTTTTATCTAGTATTTCTCTTAATCTATAAATTTTGGAACATTTCCTTAGTTTAATTACCATTCCTTTTATATGCATTTTAAACGTCCAATTTTTGTCAATTTCAATTCCTAAGTATTTCATTGTTTGTTTTTTTTCCAATTTAAAGCATTTATCACTACAGGGATAAGTTTTATTTTTATAATTCAAATTTTTACAATTTCCATAATGTTTTATTATCCATGTATTATTTTTTATTTTCGGTACTGTAATATCCATTTGTAATGTCTTTTCTTTACTTATAAACAATTCATTTGCAATGTAATAATCATTTATTATATTAAAGTCGTGTTGTAAATTATTTAGCATTTCATTATAGTCCCTATTTATAGATACTAGAGCTGTATCATCAGCGAACATGAAAATATTAGTTTTTTCTATTATATCTACAATGTCATTTGTATAAATTAAATACAAAAGGGGTCCTAGTACAGATCCTTGGGGTACTCCGTATTTACTTACTATTGGAAAACTATCTTTTTCTTTTACTTGTACAATTATCTTTCTATCATTTAAGTAGCTTTTTATAATATTGTGTATTTTTCCTCTTAATCCTAAATTATAACACTTTTGTAATAAAATTTTTTTATCAAAAGTATCAAAAGCTTTTTTTAGATCTATTAAAATAATTCCAATATATTTTCCTTCATTTAACCCTGTTGTTATTAGGTCATTTAATTCAATAAAGGACAATAAAGCAGTTGGGCGATAATTATTTAGATCTTGCTTATTTCCCTTTTTATGTATTGGTCTTATAATTTGAATTTTTAACTGCTCTGGCCAAACTTCATGTGCGATCATTGCATTTATTAGCTTGCATATTGCTTTTGCAGTGTTTTCTTTCGTTTTTTTAATGTGATCAGTTTTTATTTTATCTATTCCTGTCGCATGTGTATTATTTAGATCTGTTATAATATTTATTATTTCCTTCTGTTGCTTCTTCTAAATACATAGTCTGTTTCGTACATTTCGTATATTTAATCCTTTTTTTTTGTTATTTCTTTTGAAAAATTTCCTTTTTTTTATATATGTCATGTTCATCTTTATTTATAGTTCTCAGTTCTATTACTTGGTTCGAAAAGTTTTTGTTAAATTCATTTACAATATAGCCTAAACTTTTATCATTGAAAGTGTTTACAATCTCATCGTCAATTTGTTTTTTATCATGCTTCCCAGTCAGCTCATCTACTACTTCCCATATCGATTTCTTACTTTTTTGTAATATATTTATCTTATTTTGAAAGAATTGTTTTTTGCATTCTTTAATTTTTTTATCAATAAGTTTTTTTTACATTCTATATTTTACTAGTAACTTTTAATTTTTAGTTCTCAAAGTTTTTAGTTCAGCACACATTTTATTCTTTCTATTTATACGATCTACTAATTCGTCTGTAATCCATTCTTTTCTGCTTTGTTTATTTTTATTTATATATTTTTTCTTTTGTTTTGTGGTATTATTTTGATAAATTTCATGAAATTTTTTTATAATTTCGTTATAAATTATTTCTGGGTCATCAGTAGCGTTTAAAAAAATTCCAATTTATTTGATTTAATTCTTTTTCAATTTGATTATTATTTATCCTTAGCAATAATTCTTCTTCAACTTCAGTTTTAATTGTTTTGTTATTTTTATCCTTTTTTTGATTCCATATCCAACTCATTGTCCAATAATGATCAGCAACTTTCTCTGTCAAAACTCCACCTCTTGATTTACCAATTTTACTTTTTACATATATGTGATCGATACATGATTTCTGAAGATAATTTTTCCCATTTTTTAAAACAATCTCTTCTCTAGTTGGTGAGTTTATCTTGCAATTTAATCCTAATTCTGCTAAAATATATCCATAGAAATCTATAGCTAGTTGGTCATGATTATCTGCACAGTCTTCACTTTTTTCAAGTATGTCGATATTCATATCACTAATAATAATCTGATGTACACTATTTTCTCTAATATCTCTTTTAAAGATTTTGAAAAAACTTTTTTATTTGATGTTGGTTTTCTATATATGACCACAATTTGCATATCTTGGATTTTATTTATTTTATCATGTATTTCTATCTCAAGAATGCAATTTTCTTCCTGATCTATTTTATTGTAAGTTAAATCAAAATTTGTTTTTACGAACACCATCAAACCACCACCTCTGGAAGTATTTTCTCTTGTAGTCACTAGTTTATCATATCCTTTCAAATTATAGTAATCAACTTCATCTTTTTTTTATATTAATCTCAGTTAATATGATCAGTTCCCAGTCAATATTTAGATTCACAATACTTTGTATAAAAATATCCCAATTCAGTCTTAGAGATCTTATGTTTAAATGTAACAATTTCACATTTTCATTGTTTTTTACATCTTCTGCAATTTGAATTCTCACCTGTTCTTTTTCACTAAAGATCTTATTTACGTACTCGAAGGTTCTTCACTTGTCACTAAATCATTTTCGTCATGTACTATTTTCACTTCTTGTGTATCAGAGTTTTTTCTCATCATTATTTTTCCGTTTTTAA
>JAHWFP010082944.1:52448-67786 GCA_023313725.1 Lithobius niger
TGGCCATTAGCTCCAGTAAACATTGACAACATACAAGATTTGCAACAGACCCTTACCTTAGATGTTTGCACTTACATTTGTCCTCTACACTCACACTTGAGTGGATTGCTGGAATACGGCTGTTAGTTTAGCGAAAATTTAATTGTTTTATTTTTTTTTGTGTGAAGGGGAGGGGGGCCTCCAATGGGTTCTCGCCTTTATGACAAAAAAAAACTGCATTTGTTTTTTATTAATGGGGGCTCCACTTGAGCTCTCACCTTATGTGGGAAAACTGCATTTTTTTTATGAAGGGGTCACCACTGGACTTTCGCCTTCTGTGGCAAAAACCTTTTTTTTGAATGAAGGGAGGAGGTGGGGGCTCTACTGGGCACCTGCCTCCGGACCCCTATTTTGAAGTTACGCCCCTGGTATCAGGAAGTTTTGTTAAATTTAGTTTCGTTAAGCTATGCAGTTTCTTGGTTTAAGTTAAAAGTTTTCTTTTTAAGTATCAAGTCAACGTTTTTCGATAATTAATGAGGATCAACTGGTATTTTCTTTCTCTGCTGTTGTTTACTGTTGTTTCTTGTTTCTTGTTTTTTTTTTTTTTTGCTAAATAACACGGTCTTTACGTGATTTGAATCGTACTTTTGCTTGTTTGTGGTCGAGGCGTTTCATGCGAACGGTTTGCCCCATCCGTCGTCAACGTTGTCTGGGCTTCTTTGTAGTGTCATCCGTTATTTGCGTTTATATTAAAGCGTTTGTTACATACACTGTGGTTAAAAAAATATTTTGCAATGGCTGAATGCTGCAGTAAGGTTTTTCGTGGAGTAAACACTACAGCAAAGGGAAGGCTTAGTAACTTAAATTTTTATATTTTAATTAAATACTTCCGTTGTTAGAAAAGGTGTGCTATCACATTAAAAACCAAAACGTCATTGTTAAAAAGTGTAGTTTATAGGTTTAATAAATACGGATGTAGTTAGGTTTCACATGGACTAAACACTACAGCAAAAGGAAGGCTTAGTCGTGTCCCTTTCTTTTTCCATGGGTACATGTGCAACTCAAATTTTGCAATTGCAAAATGTAGTAATAAGGTTTCACGTGGACTAATCACTACAGCAATACTAAGAATGGAAGGCTTATTCGAGTTACTTTCTTTTTTTTTTTGACATAGGGTTGGTTAAACGAGTTACTTTTTGTTTTCTAATTCCAAACTTAAAAACTGCTGTCATAAAAAGGAGTAATATCACATCAAAAACCCAAAAATCATTGTTAAAAAGTGTAGCATCGTCAAAGTGATGGTGTTGTGCATAGAATATGGCATAATAGGACGGGTCTGACGGGTAAAAATCGAATCAAATCGTCAAAGTGAGTGTGTGTAAGTGAGTTATGCTTTCTTTTAACCCTTTTTGCTTAAGCCTTTTTAAAGGGTTTTTTTGTTAAGCCTTTGTTTAAGCCTTTTGTTTCACAACTTTCATATTACTGTGAATGCACAAAAGCTCACACCAGCTTAACTTTGACTCTCATTTTTTTCCGAAGGAAATTTTTCATTGATGATTTTCTCATTTGCCATTGCCCTGTAAGCCGTTACATCAGCCAAATTGATACGGTTCAGGTTATTGTGCGTCACATTAAAAGTTTCTTCATTATCTACCGATGTCAACATCCGATTTCAACATTTTTAACAATGGCAACAATGGTCTCTTGTAACAATGGTGTTTGGAACGCTCAACTATGGACTATACAAATCGAGGGACGAGATCTCTCATCCCTCTTTACAACAATAGTCTAACATTATCGAAGTAATAATTTCGTTGTTGTCTGAAGGGGTATTTCGGAATCAAGCTCGAATGCAATGATACAAGCAAATTTTATGCTTATTAATACTTGTTGGTTATATTTCTTGTTGTTAATATAGCTCTCACCCTGCCAGTGAAGGTTGCATTCCAGAGCAGCCTAATGCTAGCCATGCTAACACTACCATATGTCATATTTCTTTGTTATTTCTACACTTTTTACGTTAATTTGTTTATATCTGACATACGTTAACAAAACACAACAAAATCATAAAATACCTAACCGAAAACAACAACACTATAGCCATTCAACACTTGTAAATTCTACACGAATTGTACTTTTAAATATTAACCAATTCTACTTGAAAACTAAAAAAAAAAAATAGTTGGTGGATTGCTCTCACCCTACCCGATGAAGGTTGCCTCCCAGAGAAGCCTAATACTAGCCATGCTGAGACAACCTTCTGTTGTATTTTTGATTATTTTTTATTTATTTGTTATATATAAAGCTTTCAAATATGCGCCTAACACGTAATTAAACATTAAGTAACGTTTATTTATCGCTGATGAATCCCATTTGGCTCTCCGTCCTGTACTTAAACGTTTATTGTCTTACTGCATCAGTCAACACACAACGACGAATAACTCAGTTTGTACAACTCTTCCATTGTTGTAGCCGTGCCTTAATTTTGTGAAGATGTACGGCTGCAACAATGAAATCATTGTTGGACTAGAGTGCCGTGCGATCTTACTACCATGAAGACTGCACGCCGCGGAACCCAAAGAAAAAGCAAAGATTATTAACACTACCTGAGGCTGCTGGCGAATCAGCAGCGTACGAAACACATTCACCTTCCACATTTAAAGGAATTTGAGACAGCAATACATCTGTATTTGAATCATCAAACAAATCGTCGGCTATGTTGGCCACCGCCATAGTATAGTCACAATGGAGTCGGCTTTCAGGAATTTGAGACTGCACGCGACTCGCAACAATGGTCTCGTTGTATAAGTGTATTAGACAACGTTGTTCGGCAACAATGCGGTAAGAAAGCCTTTGTTGATCTTGTGCCTTCGGCACTCGATCGACTTCGGCTTTCTTACCACTTTGTTGCCGAACGCCGTTGTCTAACTGATACTAGCCAACAAAGGTTCTCTGCTTTTATTTCTGTATTGTTGCTTGATTTCGAAGTACCCCGTCACCGTTCATACCATGGAGACTCAACGCCAAGTAGCCCCTTCAAACAACTTCTCCTAAAAAAATTTTAAAAGAAGTTGTCTGAAGGGGCGATTCGTCGTTGAGTTTCCGGGGTATGAACGGTGATGGGGAACTTCGGAATCGAATTACAATCAATAAACACAAGTACAGAACAATGCTATTAACAATAACGTCTGCGTAAACAATGTTGTCCGCACGGTCCCATTGTCGAGCTCCCCGAGCAAAAGAACATCAGCACGATTCGTTCTTTGTTGCACGCGTGCTTAACAATAAGGAACGGGCTGAGATGTTGGAATCGGTAGATAAATAGGATATCACCAAACGTTCTCGGGATGAGTTGGAACAATACTCGGGCGCTGCGCGCCCTCGGATTGTTACATCTCATCCCTCGAAAGCCGGTTGATATCCAGTACTTCTCACCCGTTTTGAAGCTCTCAGTCCTCTTATACAATACAGCTCGATGGGATCCCAACAATGAACGAGGACTGGGTTCAACGGAGGCGTGCTGCACTTCCCCGTGAAACCCAGAAAACGTTTGTGTTAAATGAAAAATAGAAGAATGCAGTAAATGTAAGAATCATCCACCCGAAACCAAAACTGGTAGAAAAACCCGCCAAGTTTCCAAAAACGGTCGGCCTTTGATGGTAGTGATATCATTCCAGCAGGGAAAGGCCGCCAAGGTTAATCCTATTAGCCAAGTTAATCGCACAACCCATGAGTCTATGAAAAGTTCCGTAGGAACGATGAGTAACACACTTCTATTAGGGTGGTGTCCTAGCGTTTGACCGATGACAGAGACTCGCCTTGACCACCCTTGGAACTAAACACCGAAAACTTACTATTTCGAAAACTAGATGGCGCCAGTAATTTGTGCTTTTTAAAACTTCAGTATCATTTACAGCTTGTTTGTGGGCTCTCAATGTTATTCATAAATTCTTATTTAAAGTATCCTTTGGAATTCTCAGACTAATAAAATTTGTTAAGCTATATTCTCAACTCTTATCCATATTATTTTTAACCAATCACGAAGCAGTTTGGTTACGAAGAACGCCATGATGTGTGTTAGCCACTCGTGCTTCAACTAAAAAAGTGAAATCTTCCAAGTCAACTGCCAGAAAGGGACTGATGAGGAAATTCAACTTTATAAACACGAAAATAGTTTGATAATATGGCAAAAAATGTTTGCTCACTTAGTGCAATTATTTTGTTGGTGGTCCGTGTTCATACTGGAGATAATCCCCTAAACAGTAAAATGTGTGGTAAGGCATATGTACGATTATCTGTTGCACATTTTAAGTCGAAAGACAGGAAGTTGATTATATCTAAAGTGTGACACGTCTTATTATGATTTGTGAGATTTTCTGCTGCATTTTCTACATTCTACGACAAAACAGTGAGAAACTGTTTAAATGTGGAAACCGTAGTAAAGCCTTTTAACTGAAGCTCATGTTTAGTTGCGTTTGGAGGCAAGAAGCGTCTTAATGTTTTTGTGACGAGAAGCCTATTAAAAACATAGTATGGGGCACTGCAATTTCTGGTGAATGAAGCTTGTTGCAACGTAAATGAATTTTTTCTACCGATCGTTCCTTAAATCAAGTTTGTAGTACGCAATTATCTTATTTAACGTGAATATCAGACGATGTATACTCGTATACAAAACGGTGTGAAAACCTGGAAATGCAACCGTAGTGGTGCCGCTTTTCATACATAATTAAAAGAAAGACAACTTTTAAATGCTAGATATTTTTATTAGTATCCGTTTTTGAAGTAAGAAATATTACAATGCATAGTCAACGTTTTTTTAATGAGACACTTAAGTGAAAATTAAAAAAAGCTATAATTTCGTTGTAAAAGTGTGTAGCCATGTAGTCGAATGGATAATGGTGTAAAACCCTTCAAGTGTGAATTGTGGGTGCTGCAGCATTTTTATTGAGAAGCCGTTTATTATCTACGGTAGAATTCTACTCTAGCTGATTTTGTAAGGTGTGTGCTACTTCAAATACTAAGCTTCAGCAGGTCCCCTTTTTGGCAAAACAATGAATGACATTAAAAAAAATTTATAAATTTTTAAATTTATAAAAAAAAATCCTGTAACTTTAAATTCTTATTCGTCGCTTATACATGACATAGTGCAAGAGTGCATTTTTTAGGGTACTTTACTCCGAAGCAGAGGGGGGGTGGGGGGGAAGGCTCCAGCTTCAAAATCCTTTACACATTCACATATCTTTCAAATTTGGCGTCACTGGTTATTAGTGCTAAAAATTGTTTATAATATGATTAACAGAAACCTTGCCAGTCTAAAAAGTGTTTGCTAATGAGAAAGCGCCTCCGTTACTCTGTCCAGTAGCAAAGACAAGAAATATTGTGGAGGGGGACGAATAAATCCAGCTCGGGGTCTGGGGAAGAGCTTCCCTAGAGCATTCCGAGGAACTGAAGCATTTTATGGTACATCACTGCCGAATCCGGCTTCTTTAAAGTACTTATTCATATATTCTGGCAGAACTTCTGTAGCATTATGACTCAATGGCGGAAAAAGTATCGTTATGTCTTTGTTACACGAATCCTATAAAATATTTAGTGTGTGACACTGCATCTTCTTATAAATGACGCTTATTACAGTGTAAGATAGATTCGTGCTGGCAATCAATCCTTAGAATTAAAATTGTAGTACCAATTTCGTGTTTAACGAATGTGAGACAATACGTATTCCAGTCCACAATAGTGGGAAAACCTTAAAATGCAAATTTTCTGATGCCACATTCTAACATATTTCAAAGAAGTCTCTTTTAAAAGTTTTTTTTTTTTTTATAAACAACCAATTGTGAAACACATAATAATGATGTTGCATGGCATACGTTACTTTGATGAGACAAGAGCTTATTAACAAAGCTACACTTTCGTTGAACTTTTTGAAGTATCGTAAATTGAATGCGTAATGGTGTGAAGCCCTAGAAGTGTTAATTTTGTGATGCTGCAATTTTATTTCTACAGTAACTAATATCATTGGGTTATTTTGCCTGTCGAGCAATGATTTAATAACGAGGGGGGATGGACGCGGGCAGGTCAAGCGCCCCTCCCCCTCAAAAAAGAAGCCAAGGCGTAATTTTTTTTTCGATATTGACCTTTAAACGTTTTATTTTGTTTGATAGCCATAATATACAGTATGCAAATGACGAAAATAGTCATTCAATAAAAATGAAGCAGTTATGCGTTTCCTAGCAAGGGAGCGTAAAGGGGCCATTAAATTTGCTCCTCCCCCAGAAAAAAAAATTATTTACGCTATTTCTGTCGAGGTCAGGTGCAGCAGGATATTGAGGGCCCTACTGTGTAGCCAACAGAAATCAGGGAATTTGCCGAATGCGATACGAGGGTCCCTCCCCCTCCCCCCCCAAAAAAAAAAATAAAAAGAAAGTAAATTTATTTTGTTCAAAGTCTTGGACAAAAAAACGGTCCTGGGGATAACAAAACGGCCAAGGGGCAAAGTACAAAGCAACCACCCCCCCTCCCATATATTTTTTTTTTGGGGGGGGGAGGGAGTTGCTTCCTACTTTCGTACTTTACCCCTAGGCCGTTTTACCCCCAGGAGGGCAGTTTTTTTGTGCCTCCCCACTCTCTGGCTCCCCGATGGGGAAGCAAGGGCAGGAAACCAAGGCAATCTGGGGCCCTAGCCTCGACTTGATTGCTTTCGACACAAAAAGTAAGATACAATGTCGAATACTGTTTGAAAAGACCTCATAGTGTGAGTCCCGAACACCTTGCGAGGTTGCCCTGTCGCATTCGGCCAACTAAACGTAAGCGGCCATTTTTAAGAGCTTTGGGGATCGAGGTTACGGTACTTCCGGTACAACGCTACTTTGGCTACAACACTTCGTTGCAAGTGAATACGGTTCTGCTTGCCTCTACTTATAAAATCAAATATTTCTTTGATATGTATGTAACGCATGTAATGATAAACTATCAAATTATTACAGTTGTTCGCTGCATAAATAGATATCCACGACATCTATTTATGTAGAATTAATTGAGCTGCTATTCGCTTCCAATAGCATTCACGTCTATCTTTTGAATACACTGCGATTAGTCATGCGCAGAGTCGTCAAGAGCTTCTGAAGGAGAGACGGGAATAATGAACAAAGGACCATTGGTATCATAAATCCCAGTTTTCAAAGGATCTTTTTTCCGAAATTAATAGCTTTAATCAACGTTTTCTAACCATTAGATGATTAATTTTTCATAACCACGGTTCACCGACATAAATAACGATAATAATAATAATAAATAAATACTTCGAAGTAATTAGGACGATCATTTTCATGCTATTTACATGAAAGTGCTGCCACTATGACACAATCACAGTAGATCTTGGTCTCCCTTCACCGCCCATCAAAATTAGCTTGTTTCAACTTTGAACTTTTAAAATTTCCAAAACGTAACATTTAATTTTAATAAATGGGAACGGTTTCAGGGTCCATGCCCTACCGTCTCCTCGCCGGACTCTTCATAATGGACTAAACCATATTATCATTATTATTAAATGTTATTCATTTTCATAGACTCATGCACATACTAATAGTTCGAAAGTTAAATGAAAACTAGAATATTGCTACTAGCGGTAGCAATCTTCAAGTTTTCATTTAACGTCCAAAGTATTATTCGGTGCGATTAATTTGGCTAATAGGATTAACCTTGGTAGCCTTTCCCTGGTGGAATGATATCACTACCATCAAAGGCTGACCGTTTTTGGAAACTTGGCGGGTTTTTCTACCAGTTTTGGTTTTGGGTGGATATTACAACTTTCATAGGACTGTGAAGGTACATAAGGTTACACCGTCTGTTTAAGATGCTTCAATTCCCATTTTTGCACACACTGGCTAAAAGTCGCTAATTTCATTCGCTTCGCTCATTCAATCAGCGCATCCCCTTCAGTTGTTTTGTTTATCCCTGCACCTTCCCCTTAATTTTTCAAGATTTCGTTCACATTTAGTCATGCAGAAACCCCCGAAGGTCTCTGTTACTAAAACAGCAGAACGCGAAGCATTTTATATGTGGGTTATTAATAAAAAACCCATTACCTCGTGTATGTCATATTGTTACGAAACCATCATCTAACGTGCATCCCTTTATTCTTACGCAATCCACGGCAACGTTAATGTTTCTTCATTTTGACCTTCGTTGCAGTTCAGTTTTTAGTTCGACCAGGCTTTTACAATAAATCTAAGGACCAGTCTTGATTGTTCAAGCCATTGTTGCTTAAAATCTTTGGTTGCAACTTGGAAAAGAAACGAAATTTAAATTCGCCGGTGGCGAATTTCAAAACCCTCCCACGCATTTGTCCTGACCCCTACAACCCCCAAAACCAACAAAAGGACCATCCTCAGATCACCATGCATCCGTGTGCAAAAGTTCAGGTACGTAGGCCTTCTCAATTTTCCACTAGCCATGAGCAGATAGTCTATGGGATATAACATGGGAAAAATCTTATTAGCTAGTCAGCTAGCTAGCTAGCTAGACAGTAACATAAAAAGAACATTTTGCCGGCCCCCAGTCTGGCCAGCTAATAATGGTTTCTTTTTGCCTAAAACATACTTAACCTGGTAATTTTAGCATTAGATTCCTCGAATGTGATGTTTCCCTGGAGGTTACTTCCGGTTTGTAGACGCCTGCTTGCATATCCCACCGCGCATGCGCGGCGCGGTCCTCCCTTATAAAATCGACAGCGCGCACGCTATCGGCATTCATTTTACTCTCAATGTGTCAGGCGGCGACTCGAGAGGGGAGGTAGGGCGGGAGTTAGGTTAAGTATGTTTTAGGCAAAAAGAAACCATTTTTATCCGGCCAGACTGGGGGTCGGCAAAATGTTCTTTCTTTATTGCCAAAACAACTTAACCTGGTAATTTCAGCATTACCAGTCGACCTCGTCAAAGTTGGTGGCGGGCACCGCCTGTACGAGCGCCCCGGGATGCAAGCAGGCTTTCCCCCATGAATTCTTTATCTGCAAGAGAAAAATTCGCACTTTATTCAGAACATTTGGGCTTGAGAGGAATTTGGTCTCTTTCGTAGGAGTTGTTGGCCCTGAAAAGGACCGTTGTTGAGAGTCTTGCTTCTAGCTGGGTGGAACTTGTTTCTTTCATGGATCTTGCTTCTGCTTCGTTCTGAGTGCTTAAGGGGGTTTGACCACGGTTCTGGTTGTGACGATCGGTCCCAGCCAGTGTAGTCCGGATTCATCCTTCGACATATCTCTTAGGTAGCGAGATGTGAAGGTGGACTGGTGGCACCAGGACGCTGCTGCCAGGATTTCGATTGGGGTGGCGTTATGGTGGGCCCAAGATGTGGATATAGCTCTCACTCCGTACGCTGTCACTCTCATGCTCTTGCTCAATTCGTGTTTGTCATAAGCTGATTCGATCGTTTTTTTGATCCAGCGTGATACCATGGCGGCTGTTGTTTCGCCGGTTTGGAGGTCCACTGGAAGGAAGAGTTGGTTTCTGCCTCTCCGTATGTCTTCGTGGTGTGTGCGGGCTAGGCAGAAGCGGAGAGCTCTGACCGGGCAGAGGAGGCATTCAGGTTCGTTTCCTACGAGGTTCGAGAGGGCCGGAAATGTTATTGGTTTTGGTGGTTCTGAAGGTTTTTGAGTCTTGGCTCTGAAGGATGCTCTGGGGAAGAGTGTTACGGAGGAGAAGTTTGGGCTGAAGATGCAGTGTGCTGGGTCAGCTGAGAGGGCTTGGATCTCAGAGCATCTTAGACTTGCTGCTAGAGTCACGAGGAAGACAGCGGGTCATGAGGTGGAGGGAGCTGTCTTGCATGGGTTCGTAGGGGTTTGCCATTGATGATTGTAAGACGATGGAAAGGTCCCAGTCGGTTACGGAACGTCTTGTAGTAGGTCGATCATTTTCGTATGAGCGTAGCAAGGCAGAAATTCGGTAGTCCTCCAGTAGGGCGGTACGACCAGCAGCTTTGAAGACGGAGTTTAATGCGGATCGGTAGACGAGGATAGTGGAGCCTTTGAGTTTGTCGATGTTGAACGAGTCACCGAAGAAGTTTAGAAGTTCGGGAAGAGAGGGGTTGAGTGGATTTGTACGTTTTGTAATACACCAATGAATCCACTTGGACCAGTGACTGTCATACATGCGGTTTGTTGATTCCCTGGTTGCTTTAGATGCGATGCGTTTGGCCTCTTCTTGATGAATTCCAGCCTTTTTGAGGAGTTTGACGATAGTATCCACCCGTGTAAGTTTAGGAGTGTAAGGTTCGGGTGTAGTTTTGTTCCTTTCTGTTGTGACAGAAGATCTGGAAGAAGAGGGAGACTTCTTGGAGTGTCGACTACTAGGTTTAGGAGGAGCGGGAACCAAGTTGCTGATGGCCAGAGGGGAGCTATTAGAATGAACATACTCTGGCTTTCTTCTATTTTCCGAAGTACTTGTGGTGGAAGAAGTTTGAATGGTGGAAATAGGTAGGCGAACAGGTTGTACCATGGGAACGTGAGAGTGTCTACTGCTGTTGCCAAGTCGTCCGGAACCAGGCTGATGTAGTGGGGAAGTCTGGCATTGTGCCTCGTGGCGAATAGGTCCAGCATTGGTCTGTCCCAGATGCTGAAGAGAGATTCGCAGATGGATTTCTTGAGGCACCATTCGCCTGCTGGGGGTTTCTGGAGTGAAAGAGAATCTGCGATCATATTTCTGTTGCCCAGAATGTGAAGTGGCAGGAGGGTGATGTTGTGCGGGATGCACAAATTAAAGATCTCCGTTGTTAAATTGTGAAGTGATCTTGATTTCGTTCCACCTTTTTTCCTGATGTAGGCCAGGGCTGTTGTGTTGTCGGCCTGGATCTGTATGACTTTGTTTTTGTTTAACGAGAGGAAGTGTCGAAGGACTAGAAGGATTGCATGTAGTTCCAGTCCATTGATGTGGTCTTTGAGGGTGGCAGGCCGCATGCCGGAGATTTCCAGGTTGTTTAGGTGTGCTCCCCAGCCAGTGCTTTATGCATCCGTGAAGATTCGTTGGTCGGGTGGAGATTCCTGTACAGGTAGGGATTTCGACAGGTTTGTGACATCGGACCACCAGAGGAGGGATTCGAAGGGGAAGTCCTTGTTGAACGGGACCTGTTTGTCCGGATTGTTTTGGTCGATTGAGTGATTGTCTATCTGGTAGTGATGGAAGGGTCTTACCATCCATCGACCGTAGGGAACCAGGCTGGCCATTGCGTCCATCTTCCCGATGAGGGAGTTCAGCTCCCGGGCGGAGTAGCTTGATTGGAGGTGGAAGAGACGGATGTGATGTAGGAGGTCTTCTATGCATTCCGGAGATGGGGAAATTGATGGTGACCATAGGTCGAATGTGGCTCCGAGGAACGTGAATACTTGATCTGGGAGGAGGCGTGACTTTGCTAGGTTTACACCGAAACCCAGACTGTTCAGCAAGTTGATGGGTCTTGTCCCTGTTGAGTTCCAGTTTGGAGGGATCTGGGTTGTTGAGGGCCCAGTCGTCGAGATAGGCGTTGGCCTGTATTTGGTGCCGATGGAGGTTCGCCAGGATTGGTTTCAGAACTAGGGTGAAAATTCTTGCGGCTGCATTCAGGCCGAAGGGGAGGCAGCGGAATTCGTAGACTTTCTGGTCGTAGATGAAACGAATGTAGTGGGTAATTGCCGGATGAAGGGGGATGTGAAGATAAGCGTCTTCCAGATCGATGGTGACTGTCCAGTCGTTTTGCTTGAATGATTGGCGGATGGAGTCGAGGGTCTCCATTTTGAAGTGTCCATTTTGGATGAACTTGTTGAGAGGTTTCATGTTAAAGATCAGACGAAGGCCTCCTGACTTCTTTGGGCGGGTGAAGATTGAACTGTAAAACCCCGGGCCTGGGCTGGGGAGATGTCGAATCGCCTTTTTCCGCAGTAGTTCCGATACTTCCTACGACAGGGACGTTGTCGTTTGGGGCGCGAAGTCCAATGGAGGAAATGACGACAGCGGCGGTTGACGTAGGAACGTCGGACGAAAGCCGTGTTCTATTATCGATAGGATTTCCAGGTTGGTGGTCAGTTCTTGCCAGGCCAGGAAATAGTGGCGTGGTCTGGCCCCGACAGGGAGACCAGCTAGGCGCAAAGCGTCATTGTTGTTTTTTTCAGTACATGCTTCTACCCCAGGGAGATGAGATTCGGCTCCTTCGGTCGGGGGGTGGCGGTGCGCTTCTTTTGGGAGCGTTGGCCGGAGCGGGAGCGAGGAGCGTCGGTCCGAAAAGGCAAGTCTGCAAGTGAGCCGCAAATTCAAATTTAAATTCAAATTCTTTATTCAAGAGCCGTGACCCTCAGTCGTACGCTCTCAACAAGATTAAGTTTACAGAAACAAAATACAACCAATCAACAATCAACAATCAATTAACAATCAATTTTTAACAATCGGATGTCTACAATGGGATGATCTACTGTTACTTGGCGGCGACACACTAGCGTGTGACTAGATAACAATTGTAATAAATTTACTGAAACAAGCAAAAAAAAAAAAAACATCGTTCAACAATTCACGTTACACACAACATTGCAACCGCTGCTTTGCAAACATTGGTTTCCGTTAAAAGACAAAACGGACTAAAGCAACCGAAAATAATCAACTTCATTCATGAAACAATTTTTTGAAAACAACAACACCTCAAACGTAAAAAAAAAATCGTTCATGAATTCGTGTTAATTACAACATTGCAAAACCGTTTTCAAAAAAATTAAACATTGCTCTTTTCATTGCTTGTAATTGCTTCTTACGAATATTCCACACAAACTTTCTTCTGGCTAAACAGAACAATGTATTCCACTCGTGTTCATACTTGCGCACGGCTGGTCTTAGATGCACCGTTTCAACACTGGTGCGGTTTGGTAGCTAATGTGTATGTCGATGTTTCACGAATTAAGTTTCTTCAATCCAAGTTTTAGTCTATGGAATAGTTGCAAAAAAGGGCACTTCCGGCTACCAGTACCAAAGTTTGCATGACATTTATTTATGTATTGAATGTTGAAAATCTGCCGGGAGACACTCCCACAAACCCCTAGAACACCCTATTATGACGTCATCAAAATGGCCGCCATGCTGCGCTACACTAATACCTTTAAACAGTGATATCTCGGGAACCAAGCATCCGATTTTAATGTTCTAAAAAAAGGTTAAAAAGGGCGTTTAATGCCCTTTCGTAAATGTCTTACAAATTTTTATTGTAAGTGTGACGGTTTTTATTTTATCCGCGTAGGAACACAAAAAAGGCGAAAAATCTTTCACGAAACGCATGTACCAGGGTTATTACATGTTATCACTGAAACAATTGCTCAAATTTAACGGTATTTAAGAAAGGTCTCAGGCACTTTTAAATATCTGCAGTAGGTTTCATTTTGTGTGCGTAAAAGTGGACACCAAGACAGCGCGTCAACTAAAAGAAAAGTGTGTATGGGTGAAAAATGGGGTGTTTCTGAAAATTCGTGTAGTTTATAAGATGCTACTTCATGTACATGTGGGTTACACACAATCAGTTATAAATGGGTATAAACTATGAAATTTCAATTGCTGCAGCTTTTATTTGCTGTAGAGCACTGTCCCTCACACGTGCAAAGTAAAGTGCAACTTAGTCCTGTTTTCACACATCGGCATCTTGTACATCTCTGTTTGCATTTGCATGCGACTAGTTCTTGAAGTGTTACCATTGTGACATCTGGCTTTGAAGTCCAAACAGGCTCATAGATTTCCCCCTTTTTCTTGAGGGTCTACTGTGTGTTTGAGACAGTTTCTCCACACGAAGCATTGTAGCATAGCTCTTTTGAGATGATAGAATAGGGCGTCAGAAGTAGGTGGTATCTTCTCTATTGGCCTATTATGCTCGGTGAAAAGAAGTCTTCTTGATTCATTTACATTTTCTGCAGGACTTGCAGCATGGTACATCAAGACAACAAAACGTTGAACTGTTAAAAAGATGTTACTATCGTACGAGACATTTTGTTCCATGGTCGAACACTCCTCAAAAGCTGTATCAACCTTTATATAGGACATCCATGTTTTCCATGCACAAATCTTGCCAATACCCGCAAAACTTGACACGGTGTCTGCTCCTGTGAAGGAATGGAAGAATGGAAGTAGATCTGCAACTCCTGCTGGAAGTCTCTCAGTCAGTATATGGATAACCCACAGTTCTTCAACATTACTCAGGTGTATGAAAGCATATACCGCAATAACTGCAACATCAGAATCTACTGTTTTTACTGTGATCTTAGAATGTCCATTACTATTCGCATGACATGCTTGAAGTAGTAGACGAGCATTGGCTTCTTCGTGAAAAGTCGGGGCAAGTGAGGAGATGTTGAAGTTCTTAGAATTTATCACAGTGTCTCTGTAGGTACACAAAACTAGTTTCCCATCGGGGATTTTCATTGTCACTAGATTTCTGGCCAAAAATCCGAAAGGTTCGTTTTTGTTTTTGTCATGTGATAAGAACTTGTTGAAATTCTTAGGTATCAAAATCCTAGATTTCACATCTACCCTGGTTCCCGCATCCCTTGACTGTCTAGCATCAGTCTTTGAACTTCCTTCTAAGCATTGATCAAACACAATATCATCCCTATCCACAGTGCTTAGTCTCATTTGAATGTAAGGCTGAACAACACAGTCACAGTACTGTTGGAATGAATAAGTACAGCTCCGTCAATGATAAGGGTGGATACTTCAGGCTCAAGAAATCCTCCTCAGCCAATTTGCAAGATTGCATAATGCACGCAACTATATCAGACTTCTTTGATGGCTTCCTCAATTTTCCAAGTTCAGAAATGGACTGCGGTATGTGAAACCTAACAGGAAAGATTATTTGTGTTACTTTGCTGTTTTGACTACGGGTCAGTTAAACCTACCGTGAACATCAAACGAGCTCGTTTTTGTTTTCTAATTCGTGATACTTTGACATACCAAGCTGGTTGTCTGAACTCGTTGCAAAAGGCACTACATTTCGCTCGCTTCGCTCGCTCATTCAGTGCAAGTTTTTCTTTTGGAAGTTGGTTTGTCCGAAGCTATCTATCAGCGGCTTTGTCCGTGTTTGTAATATCATATCAAAAACCAAAACTGGTAAAAGGGGCCGCCAAGTTCCGAATGGTTCGGCCCTTCAAAGGAGTGATATCAACACATCAAAACATTCGCCAAGTTAATCGCACCGCTTAATAGTTCGAAGGTTAAATGAAAACTAGAACATTGCTAATTTCGGTAGCAATGTTCAAGTTTTCATTTAATTTCCAAAGTATTATTCGGTGCGATTAAGTTGGCAAATGTTTTGTGTGTTGATATCACTCCTTTGAATAGCCTGACCATTCGGAACTTGGCGGCCCCTTTTAC
>JAHWFP010082958.1:0-13497 GCA_023313725.1 Lithobius niger
GTAAGCTACGTAATCATCCAAGCTGGAAAAATCAGCCTGCAACATTCAACAACCACAGTAAGGGACATGCGTCTTAGTTATCATACATTTGACGAAATTTGAAAAACAAAATTTAAACGTAAAAATAGTTTTTACTTATCCTAAAGTGCTTACCTTTACTCTTGGTTTATTTTTCTTTATAAAAATGCTCTTGTCCATAACTTAACGTAAGTGCTAATTTGCAGATTTCCCACTAGGTGGCATCTGCTTGCCAACTTACCAGCATGCAGAACCATACTTTGAAACCTGTCGGTTCGACGAAAGTGGAGCAGGTAAGTGGGTTGTCGTAAGGTAAGTATTTTAGGATAAGTAAAAACATTTTTACGTTTAAAATTTCATTTTTACTTCCATCCAACAATACTTCCCTTTATTCTCGACTGACTTGGTTCAACCGGACGGAGGTGGGTCGAGCTGAATCTGAGCACGATTCGCCTACCCACACGTGAAAGCAACCGAGGTACTCTCCTAGTTTAATGTTTCATTCAACTACCAACAGTCCCAGTTGTATTATTGGCTTCTACTTAACTTCCCACCATTACATGTTAAGCAGAAACTTTTCGAAGCACCTTCCGGACTGACGTCCCTTACACAATGACTTATAAAACTGTTTTTGTGTCACCAGGAGGTCCATGCTGCAGCAAAGGTACCCACACAGCAAGAGGCCAGGGCTCTTAGATCATGAGCCCAAATCATTGAGGGAGGATCTGTGTGGTTTGGGGTGTATTCTAAGTCTTAACAGAATCGAAAAATCACTGTGCTATACTTACGGGTGAAAATGGCTTAGTTTCTGGTTCCCTGGAACCTGTGTCCAGCTTCAGAAACAAAGGTATTTGAGTCGGTGCCGTTGCCAATCCGTCGGAGTCCCCCGTAGTCACAACTCTCTTGGAGGTCCCTGATGTTTGCTTGGCAAAGGTTGTACTAGGTTGTATCAAGGCAAAATTGAAGGGATTGAATCAAGCACTTATGTGCTCCTCACCCTGGGATTCACGACAGGACCAAGGGCTCTTAGGAACAAGGGTTTCGGGGAGTCGTCAGGTCGCCGATTTTGGCACGGAACTCTGAAGGGAAGAGAAACGTTATGGGTAACTAATCCTTGGTAAAACTTAGTAAAGTATTACCCCTTTCCAGTGCCGTCAACTCACTTTGGCGCGTGGCAGAAGCCAGTGCCGCCAAGACGTCATCTGCGCTAGAAGTTTGACGAATGCATGACGTAGGGATTCATGTGGGGCTCTGGAAAAGTTAACAAAACTAATGGCAGATTCTAGGCAGGGAATACTCGACAAAAATCCTAGCCAGAAGGTTGCTGAAGGCCTGCACCAAACCTTAAACTAAACACGGTGAGTGTTTTCTCGTCTTTTCTGAAGCAGGAAAAAACAGCAGTGATAGTCAATCTGATCTGTATCTTTGAAGGCGATTAAGAGAAACCAAACTGAAACAAATCTTCCAGAAAACAGGCTACATCCACCACTGAAGGTTCAAAAGCGTTGACTGCCCTCACACCACATCCAGTTCTCCACTCCTTCCACTTAGTCTCTTAGATCTTAATGGTTGAATGTCTATGCAATGAAGAAGATGACCAAGCTTAAAGAGCTCGTCGATCTCATATTATGAACGTTCTTGAACGAGTTCCTCCGCTTCTCTTGAAGTTAGCCACTGCTATGGTGTCCGTCATCACAGTTGCCCGCCAGGAAGAGTGCTCACGTCATTACGGCGAGAGTGGCCGACTGAAGTTCCAAAAGTTCATACGAAGAGTTCTTTCATCTTCTGACCAAATCCCAGAGGTAGTCATCAACTCGAGGTGTGCTCCCTATTCCGTCCTTGACGCGTTCATGAACAGGTACAGATTGAGGATCCAAACCGGCATTCTGGCCTCCAAGTTGCCTTGCTGTCGCCACCAATCCAGGTTGTCTCTGGGCAGGTTGCTGAGTTGCACCAAATCTTCCCATGTCATCGGTGGAAACCAAGCGTCCTTCCTGAACCATGGGCCTGGTTCGCCAAACTCCTGTAGGTACCAGCGATGTCACTGAGTCCATTGGGTGAATAATGCTGCAGAGTTCTCTGACTGAAATTACGTTTCTGGAGTGCAGCGTACGTACACCTACCATCTCAATTACTTGTGATCTTGGACCCAACGAAGGCCTCACCAGGAAATTTGCAAGGCTGAACTCCGCTCCAAGGAATACGAAATGCTGCGCTGCGAGAAAATGGGTATCCGCACTCCCAGACCTAGACTGGCAAAGAGGTTCGAGAACACCCGCAGATCCCAGATCAGTTTCAGCGGTATCTTGTTGCAAAACAACCAGTCATCTACTAATGTATTGAAGCAGATCCAATGGTGATATAGAACACTGACCACTGGATGCAGAACCGGAGTGAAAACGTGTGGGGCAGTGCTCAGGGCTGGATTTCTAAGTAGGCCGGGGAGGCACAGGCCTACAGAAGCACTTTTCAGGGGCGGCACGACGGCTCAAAAACAATTGAGATCAATTGGTTTAGTTTTGCGGGCACTCCGTCTTTCACAAAAATTTAACTGAATGGCGGTGCTATCCGTTGTTGGAATCACGCTAACCGCAGATTAATCTAAAAACGTAAATACATTCCATCAAGAAACGACTCTATACATAAATTGTTGCTATTATGTGCAATACGTTATCAATAATGCTTTCTACCAACGGTAATCTTATAGAACTACCTTATAGAACTACTCGATTTTGAGGTTGAGAACGGCCCATTTTTTCTAATATCTGCGAACTGTTCCTGGTATAACCATCAATTTGATAATTTTTCTCGTCAATTCAATGTCGTGTCAGTACTGGTTGAGTGCAGGGTCGGTGCTATTTAAAACGCAGTTACGTTATTTATGAACATTTCGTTGCTTGGCCCCTTTTTGTTGGGTTGGCTGTCATGCATTTATCGTCGTACCGACATAAAATGAGTATTCGTGAGCGAGTGAAACTGAGCGGCGATCAGTGTAAAGAAAAAAACTTGGGAAAACTAGGAAATTAAGGGACGAGGCCCTTCTTACGCGAATGTCATGTCAAATCCTTAAAATTTCTTAAATCAAGTTCGAAGGGCAGCGGAAACAGGTTACTACTTTGCTTAGCAACACAGTGCCATTTATTATTTCCTCTACCAGTTTTCCGTGAATCACAAAAGAACATATAAATTAAGACAGGAGGTGGTGGAGGGGGGAGGGGGACGGGATAGCTTAAACGCGCCAAAGAGTCTGGAGAGGGGAAGTTTTAGAGCACTGAAGAGCAGCATTATTGTTGGCCTGCAGGCATCAAACGCTTAACACCTTGGCTACCGAGAGCTTTTTTTTCCAATTCCTACCCACAGCCCAAGAGGTGTACACAATAAGATTATATGTTTTGGCAATTATTTTTTATGGTGACATTATCAACAAGTGAAGACTATTACAAAAATATGTTCAAATATTTTGACGTATATATACGTCATTGGGCTATTTTAAAGATGAACTAACCACAGCCCAATGACGTATATATGTACGTCACAGTAAAATAGGCCTTTATTCTAACTAAATCCACATTATTTCACAAAATAATCAACTAAATAATTGAACCGTGCATGAAAAATTCGTTCTGTGAGTTACTTTATAATAAATACCTCCGTTTTGCCAACATCAGAAAAAATCCGAAATGGCAAGTACCTATCTAGGGCCCAATGACGTATATATACGTCATGATTTACCAGGGCCCGATGACATATATATACGTTACACACTGATGGCTGAAACTGAAAGGTGGTGCCATCTGGTGGTTGGGATAGTAAGTTTTTGACCACTCTTGTTCGATTTTATCACTCTAAAGTGCTGGCGTTTGAATTTTTTACACGACGTATATACACGTCATTGGGCTGTGGCAGAAGTTTACCATGACGTATATATACATCATTGGTAGCCAAGGTGTTAAATCTGTCCCTGGCAGCGCTCCGTCCAAATGGAAGCATTAGGAAGTGATGGGTGTTTCCCCTGACAAAAAACCACAGAAATGGTTGGTGGAAAGGTGTAGTATTACAGGGAGCTATTAAAAAGCGCACAAGTTATTTTGGGATATATTAGTTAATACAATTCTATTGGATTCACACTTGTGTTCTTTAACAAAAACCGTGTCGAAGGAGCTAAACGTGAATGCCGACAGGCTCATTTTTACTTGGCTCACTTCAAAACAAAGAAAACACACTTGCATAGGCTTTTGCCAAGGAAGTAAGTCCAGCTAAATGTTGAAGATCGTGAATTGTCGGTTGTTTAAATCACGAAAAAGTTCCATATCTACAACCTTTGACAGGCAACTGCAAAAACAGCACACATGTGAACTAGCTATTTACATTAGGTACCATTACAGGTTTTAAACCTGGTAATTTAAATAACCGAAAATTTGCGGCCTTATTTAAAAATGTCACATCGCTTACTTTGAAAATTCGAGTCCATGCTTACGTTTTGTACGCTTAGATTTCAAAGTAAAGGATATTTACCGTTCCAATATCCTTGCAAATTTTCGACAGTCAGGTTTTCTGGAGTTGGAGGGGCTCAGAACGACTGTCTTCATCAGGCTACCACATCACCGCTTACTTCGTCTGCTGCTATCGTTCGTTGGAATGCGGCGCGAGGCCATAGCCTCCGTAAATTGCAGGCCAGTGCTCCACTTCTCCCGCAGCAACTTTTTAAACTCTACTCTCAGCAGGAACTGAATGTTTGGGTTTCAGTTCCTGCTGCGGGAGAAGTGGTGCACTGGCCTGCAAGTTACGGAGGCTATGGCCTCGCGCCGCATTCTAACGAACGATAGCAGCAGACGAACGTTCACGACGAAGTAAGCGGTGATGTGGTAGCCTGATGAAACAGTCGTTCTGAGCCCCTCCAACTCCAGAACTGGCTCCGACTGGGGATTTAATACGTAATTTATGGTATGTTTTTAAAAAATGTTTTATATAAAAAAGTGTTTATAGTATACAACTTTCTAATCCTGTCTAAAATAAGGACTAACTTGAGAGTACCTTATACAACCCAATCCAGTCCCATTGAGACGTTTTGTGTGTCGTCAATGTGTAATACACAACTTTTTGCTCACTTCCAATTGACCATTGAGAAACCGGGGCGAACTGGACAAAGCGATCTGGAAGACAATTGAAAACCTGCAAGAGAAAGCAATTCACTTACTGTAATATGCAGTAGACTCTCGATACAATGACTCTCCGAATAAGGAAATTTTCCCTATAAAGAACAATTTGAACAATTTGGTTGGACCCCTTCTGATCATATGGTGAAAACACCTCTAATAAAGAACCTCAGTATGAAGAACCCTTTTCCTGCATTAAAAGTATTTTCCCACGGTAAAAAACATCCCAATAAGGAATCGATTAAAAAAACATTGTATTGAGTAGGGGTCGGACGAATATTCGAATATTCGTTCGTTAAGAGCATATTCGAATACGATGTATTTTATTTGGTTTTTAAGTTTCCCTGTGGGCGTCTTGAGTCCCGCCAGTCCGCACTATGCTTCCTTCTCTTCCCCCTTCCCTCCCTACCAATCCAAGTGACAATCCACACGTTTTGGATTGTCACTTGCAAGTGAGGGGAGGGGATGGGGGTTGAATGACGGAAGCACACAGCAGTTCTCCCTAAAATATTAAAGAACTAAAGAATGGGTAAGTCAACCAGGGTCACGGTACCCAGTTGATATAGGATGATGTCAACTTCAACATCATACGTGAAAGGAAAAGGCACTCTGGTGGATTACAGTCATTCCGTACTACAGTTGACAATTAATCTTTTTTTGGCGAATATTCGAATACGTTTTTACCCTATTCGTCCAACCCCTAGTATTGCCCAAGAAAATCAATGAATTTATCAGACAATGAAAAAGGCAAACCTGAACCACAATCCAAAATTAAACTTTTTTCACTGAGCAATGCAACACTACAGGTTACGCACACCGTCCTCACAGCACAATCACAATCAGCTACAGTTCGATTGTATTTGTCAGGTTTTTACTCTCTGCACAGGGAACTTTGAAATCATTTCAGTCGTAGTTCGCTGTAAGTGAACCTTCTGTTGAAAAATGTCATACGAGACTCACAAAAATGCACACTTTCACAACGAAGATAGTCCATTAAGTAGCAGTTAGTGGACTATCTTCGTTGTGAAAGTGTGCGTTTTTGTGAGTCTCGTATGACATTTTTCAATCGTTGTAGTGTTTCACAGTAAGATGAATAACGGTGTTTTTACTGAACCTTCTGTATTAAGAACTTTGTATAGAGAACTACATTTTGGTGCACCCTGTTGTCGTAATAAAAACAGCCTAGTGTACAAACAGCTTTCCCAATAATGAACCTTCATATGGGCTTCAATTATTATTTTTTCGTTTTTATGTCTTTTGGAAGAAAGCTCAAGAACTTTTGACTTCTTGTAACAAATCTTTTTTCAATACATTTAAATCTTACTTGGGGTATCTCTTAAATTCAAGGGTGTTGTCATTGTCAAGGGTGTCATTGTTCTCAAAAAAAAAAAAGGGTTTTAGCGAGCGTTAACCGCACCCGGTCATCTGCCCGACGAAGCCCTAAGGCCCTATGTCTGCAACACCCGGAATGGATTGTCATTGGAATGGAATGGGTGTCATTGTTCTTTGTAATTTTGCCAATAATTGACAACTCACCATTTAATACAATTTTCGACAGCTTATTTTGGTGCCTTAATGACGCATTGTCATCAATAGTATATTGTACTAACCTGGCATCATCCTGCAGCAGTGACATCATTAACTCCCAGGTGCAGAAAACGTACCAAATTTCACTCAATAATTAATGGGCCTGTTTGTTTCTTTTAAAGAAATGGTGTTGCTCCTTCCTTCGCTTGGTCAAAGCAAGTGCTAGATAGTACTAGATTGCAGTAAGTCCTGCAGACTTTTGTTCAGTGGTGAGCGAAGCAAACGAAAATCAGCGCATGTTAGCTAGCGTGCGCTAGTTTTACTCGTATTGCCTCGCACACGAAAGTTATGTATGGTTATGTGGCAGTCCCATCAGTGATCAATAATATGTTGGTAAAGCCGAACCATGCAGAGCTTCCAAAAGAAACAAGAAATATACTGAACTACAAATAATGGATTTAGATGTATTTGATTTCTTAATAATCTACTTCGTCAAAGGTGTGCCTTGTTTACAAGACATCTTAAATTCGCGTAAATGGTATATGGATATTTTCTCTAAAAATGCTAAATAGTAAATAGGTTAATTGAAATTAGTTTATTGTACTTACGTACTAATCACTTAATCAAACGCACTTAAGTCTAGGTCAGTCGCAAGATTCAAACCAGAATTCACATGGTTTAGAGATGAAGATGCCAATTTAGCCACCCGGTTGTTGCTCCTTGCTTTGCATAGGGTCAACGGCACCACCTCACAAAGCCTGCGGTGCGCATAGAGACTTACTTTTTGCCCATTTTGCAGCGATACTTGTTTGTGTATTCTGGAACTCGGGAGGTTAAATCAGAGAATACCAAACAAATCAACCAAACAGATTTCTTCATAAAGGTCTTCGTTTGCATGCTCCCTTGTTTCAGACGACTTTGCTGTTCTTGAAAGTCAAGTTCAGTGACAAGCACAACAATGAGACTTACCAAGTTAGGCTTTTAGAGCTCCGAATTTTTTTTAGCTTTAAGCTAAAGGAAGTTTATAATGACTTCACTCACAGTTCGCAGTAAAGAAACATTCCATTAAGAACTCTCTGTATAAAGAACCATTTTTGGCAAACTAGATTGTTTGTAATAAAGCGTCTATTGGATTTAGCTCTTTTTTTTTAGTTAAAACTACAGTAAAATTATGAATTTAATTTAAATACAATCAAATTGTACAATCAAATTGTACCAATACAATCAAATTGTACCAAAGCTAAAATAAGATACACGGTTGTAGTGGTTAAGTGATTTTCACAATCTACTTAAGAATTTGCAGATTGTGAACACCGCCCAAAGGCGAAGAGTATCTGATCGCTATCGAACCTCTAACTTTCGTTCTTGATTAATGAAAACATTCTTGGCAAACTTCTGCATAAAGAACCATCTTTTCACACAGTAAGTTGCTTGTTGTAAACAGTGCTTACTGTCACTTCGTGATCTACGGGAACGCAAAAAACAATAAATACCTTCAACATAAAGTGGGCAGAAACTGGCTTGTGGTCACTTGCCGTGTACCCAGTATGTGACCTATAGGACGTTTGCTTCGCACTTAGAATAACGGGCTCATACACTTCAGGGTTAACCTTGAACAAAATTCTATCAGTCCAGGCAGGTTTACGCCTACAGAGAGAAATAAGGAAAATAAATTATGCAGGTCTCTGTAAGTGGTAGTGGGGCGAATAATTTGATAAATAACATAATACTAAGAACAGCATTTACAACACTGGTCCACAGATAACAGTACTGTATTTTATTTCAGCTTAAAAACTGCATTATTGTTCACACACTACTCGTACATGAAGTGGCACTGTCACGGTCACAGATTGAAAACCGTGTGAAAATACTGTGGCACCATCCAGTGGCAGCGATATTGTTAACCTTTACAGCTTATAAAAGGGAAAAAACACACATTACCACAAAAGGAGAACAATCTTCATAGTTCTGCTTAAATTTAACACCACGCAGTTCAAAATGAATGCCGTCGCTACGTGACGTGAAGGAAGTTTGTGCTGTTTAGCGAGCGGACTTCTGATGAAGGTGTAGCTAATCCACCAAAAATTTAAGCAGAACTACAAAGATTGTTCTCCATTTATGGTAATGTATGTTTTTTTCCTTTTATAATATCAGAACATTACCACTGCAGTCGCTTGTTGCCAGTATTTTCGACTTTGCATTTTGCCTTCAGGTGCACGAAACGTGCCACATTTTCACTCAGTAATTAAGGAGGTTGTGGCTTGTTTGTTTCGTTAGAAGAAATGGCGTCGTGCATTCCTTCGCTTGATGCAAGCAAGTGCTAGATAGTACTAGACAGCGCTAGATGTTGCCACATTCTGCAGCTTTCAATTGGTGATAGTGCCACTTTAAACCGATCAAGTTTTCCAAACTTTGATCAAGCTTTACTTTTCAATGCAGCATTTGAATTGTATTTATAAGTTATCCAGTGGTGTCAATTCGAAATGCTCATCTAGTGTTTGAAAATTTACAAAGGAGTCCCAATATCTAACGACACGTTAAGACGTTAAGGTTATGAATTGGCTTCGTGTACAATAATTACGCAATTTTATCCAAAAAAATGTTTGTGGTCATCATGTGTAGTTTATTTCGTTCTGCATCAAGCAAGCACAATGGTTATGTGCTACCCCCCTAAAATCATCAAATCACCTACTAGTTTCATTATTTCTGACCTTAAAGCATTTTACAACATAATTTTTTTACAACATAATGCTTGAAATTGACTAAAAGCTTCATACAATCAAGGAAATCAATGTTTCATTCCCTTAAATCTTGGTTTTTCTGCACCAAAATTAACTAAAAGTTTCATACTTAAATGCAAACTAAATAAACTAGTAACCTAATAAAGAAAGTTCCTAAACAAATGCGAATAAAGGCATTGCGTTAATGCTAGACGAAACCCAGACCATGTGCATGAATGAGTGCATAAACGCAGACTTTCCGTGATAGCATTAGGCCTAAACACCCTCCCTGGAAAGAATTAGAATTTTAACTTCTTTTTGGCCCAACCCTTTTTTTTATTGAATTAATTTAATAGCCCATGGGCATTTCATAGGCCATTTACGATAATCAACTAAAAAGACGCTAGTCTTCAGCCTTCGTTTAGGATTCTCAAGTAATGTGCCGTGCATGGTACCAGGGGTTTATCAAAGAGAAAACGTTGGGAAAGCTAAAATGCTGAACTGGGTTCCTAGTTTGGACTTATTTACTCTGCGATTTCTCTAGCCCCCAATGCCATCGATTTTCGACGCAGAGCAATTGCACGTGGCACAGTCGTCCAGACCACAGGTTAAAACGATAACCTTTTTGCTAAATTTCACACACAACAAGAAAGTAAATCCATTTGCTGCCAACTTACGTGGTGTCGTATTCGTTCTCGCCAAGCAAAAATTTGTAAGTTGGCGCAAAATTAATAGCTCCTTCTTCAAAAACACTAAAAGCTAATCCTTCTCTCCTGACAGACGACAGCTATAGGAAAAGAAAGAGAAAAAAAAAATAAAACAATAATGACAAAGATTACAATTTAGGCAAGTATAAGTATAAGTATAAATATGAATCCAAACACGGCGAAAATCCATAAGGACAAAAAAAAAAAACCGTGGAAGCCACAAATTATCCCGTGGTTCTGCATAGGGACAGGCGACGTTTAAAAACACCGAGGGAGGGCGCACATCTGACGTCATCAGGGAGAGCATTCCACGCCCTGACCACCCTGACACCAAAGCAAAACCTACGAACATCCACCCGACATCGGCGAAGAAACAAAGTACGAGGTCCAGCAAACCTATCCACCCGAAGAGTCAATAGCTTCCTCCAATCGATGTCAACGAGCCCACTCAGGAGCTTGAAGACACAAATCAGATCAAGATTTTGCCTTCGTTCAGCAAGGGTTCCCAACCCAAGCGAGCCCAGCCGATCCTCGTATTCCAAATGCCGTACACTCCAAAACATCCTCGTGAATCTCCTTTGCACCGCCTCAACGGTCCTAATGTCACCCAACAGATACGGGGACCAGATAGGAGAACAATACTCCAACAGAGGTCTGACTAAGGCTTTATAAGCTGGCACCAACACCTTCGGCGACCGCGTAGAAAGTGTCCGCCGTAAAAGACCAAGGGCCCTGTTAGCCTTGGTCGCAACAGCAGCACACTGATTAGCCCGCTTAGCATTCGCAGAGACGACTACCCCCAAGTCCTTTTCAGACTCAACCTCATTAAGGGACACTCCACCAATTTTGTAAGGAAATGCCAGCTTTCCTGGCCGCCAGCCAATACGCAGTATGTGGCATTTCGCAATATTCAACGTCATCATAGCATCTTTGGTCCACGCCACCATCCTGTCCAGATCCCTCTGAAGCTCCTCACAGTCCTCAATGCTACAAATCTTACGGCCCATCTTTCCGTCATCAGCAAAAGCCAAAACACGGGAAGTGATATCATCCCATGCATTGTCGGAGAACACAACAAACAGAAGGGGGCCAAGGACGCTGCCTTGGGGCACCCCACTTGTGACGGTCTTCCACGAAGAAGCTTGGCCGTTTACCACGACCCTCTGGCTGCGATCCTTCAGCCACGCCTCGACCCAATCAACAAGTGTAGCATTTACTCCAAGATCACGTAGCCTTCTCACTAAGCGCAGATGGGGGACCTTATCAAAAGCCTTGGAAAAATCCAAATAAATACAGTCAACATGAGCGCCACTATCAACAGCCTCCATCCAATCATCCTGGGCCAAAAGCAAATTACTAAGGCACGAGCGGCCACGCACAAAGCCATGCTGCACGTCAGATGGAACCCCCCTCCTTCTCAATTCCTCTTCCAAATGTCCACGCAGAATACGCTCCAAAATCCTGCAGATCACACTGCAGAAGCTGTAAAGAAACTGTAAACAGCACTGTTTTTTCTTTACGAGTTTTTTTTTTTTTTTACGTAAAATACAAATTTATTCTTTTACATATTTTTTTACCTGATCTTTTTCAAGCAAAGGTTTGTAATGCCTTCTCCTCGTAAGGTCAATAACTTCTTGAGTCGTGTAATCTTCTATCCGGAAATTAAGATCCCCGAGCCAGAATACGTAACTGTAATGGATACAACAACTTTTTGACCCAAGCCAAAGTAAAGGATAAGTAATTACAGACAGCCAAAGCTGGATTCTGAATGATTCATCGAACTACCCAAACGTCACTGTATGGCAACCGGAAGAAGAAAAACAACTTACTCATGATAAAGAATATTTTCCGTCTCGTGACACCTAAAGACTTGTGCATCAACGATAGTGTTGTAGTCCTACAAAACCAATATTTTTATTCTACAAAATACCATAACTCTTTTTCTTTTCCGTATCTTTACAAAATGAAAATATTAAACAACTGAATAAAAATAATAAAAACGGAAATGGCCCACCTCGATCCTACTCTTCAGTTCCGTGTCGTGGGCAGCTAAGTGACTGTTGACGAAGCACAGCGAGCAGCCAAATGCGTTCAGGCGAATGGTAACGGCGCCCTTGTTGCCCTGAATATAAACATAGCAAAATATTTACTTATACTGTAATCTAGTTTTAAAAAACACTTACCATTTACTTTGAATGACAGCAAAAAACGACAAACGACGCACAATTATAATAACACGGTTTGCCGCAACTAGTGGGAGGAAGACAGAAGGGCTATGAACCGCTTACACTGCTCCTTATTAAAGTAGGAGAACCATCAGACCGGTAGTGGGGTGGCAGGTGGGAGTGGTTGTTTTAGAAATCTGTCAAGTCGTTCCCGACAAAGCCCCACTTGGAAACCAGCGACTGAAGATGCATTCACCGTTTCACTACTAAGGGCGTCCCAAATTGGCACAACATGAACCGAAAAAAAATGTCGTTGACAGTCCAAGTGAGAAGGCTGGAAATTTAGTTTCCAAGCATGGCCCCTAGTATTGACCGCATTATGTGAGAGGTAAAAAAAAAAAAAGGAGGTCAACCGAGATAAGGCCGTGGAGAATTTTATAAGTTAAAATCAGGTCAAATTTAATACGACGAAGCTCAAGAAGTTAGGCCGAGTCTGGCAAGTTGATTCTCATAGCTGACATCATGGAGGCCATGAAGGCCCTTCGTGAACCGTCTTTGGACCCCCTCAAGCAGATCGATATCACGAACCAAATATGGCGACCAGACTGGCGTGGCGTACTCAAGAATGGGCCGAACGTAAACCTTGAAAGCCCAAAAGAGTGTCGAAACATTCCCCGAGGAAAAACATCTCTTAATTATAGCACAACGACAATAGGCAGAGGCGCAAACCTCCCCGCAATGGAGGATTTCAGGTTGGAGGTAAAATGAGGCAATTCTATGCTTAAACTCAAAACAAACCAATACCCACTATATCGGCAAATTTTCGACAGGCTGTTGACCAATCCCAATCACTCAAAAGAGTCCACCTATCTTCTTCATGCTCTCCTACTACTGAACAAACTTCTATCGACATTGTTGTAGCATCAAGGCTTAAAAAAAGTTCACTCTCTTGTCAAACACTATTTAAATTCGGTGCATCCATGGGAGCGCGAAATTTAGCGTTTGACAAAAAGCTATTTCAGTTCGACCGACTAGATAGAAGCTTGTGCAGTAGTGGTAGAGCTGAAGAAGATAGGTGGACTCTTTGTGTGATTGGTCAAAAGCCTGTCGATAATTTTACGATAAGTGGGTATTGGTTCTTTTGAGTTTGAGCGTACAATTGTGAGTGGGATCTCGTTACTCGATGGGAATCTCCTTAATCGTT
>JAHWFP010083025.1:0-16568 GCA_023313725.1 Lithobius niger
TCTGCTGCTTCGAAGGCAAAAGCATTAGCAGAGGTATTAGTAGCCGCAACTACCGCCAGAGCTCCGCGTAGGATGGGAAGAAGTGAGACGGTACATCTAGTTAACTTTCTAATCTATGGTAGAACTAGGAATCAGACTTTGGTTCTGATATAAATACACATTTATGTTCATTTTAATGAAATTAACATATTTGTTATGTATCAGTTAGACGATGGCGTTCGGCAACAATAATGTAAGACTTTCGCTGTTTTCCCAATAAAGCGAAAGTCTTACCGCATTGTTGCTATAAAGCGACAGTGTTAGCGCATTGTTGCTGAACCATCGTCGAACATATTTGTACAACGATTTGCAGTGTTAATAACCGAGCCATTGTTGTGATAGTATAACGAACCATTGTCGGCGGGCATGTTCTTTGATCCAACTCCGTTTTTAAAACTCAATAACTGCAAAGTAAATAAATGCCTTTTTTGTTTACTAGCTGTAAAGCCCGTCATGAAGACTGGCAACTCTAGGAGTACAACTGCCCCATTAACAGTGAAATGTGTAATTTAAATAATTCCGGTTCTTGAAGATGGGTAATTGCGGTAAGGTTGCTTCGCTCACTCAATCCACGTATCTTGTGATTCATTTCACCATCATTCATTCATTTCTGTTACCCGGGAGCAGACGGTGTCTTTCACGTCCTGTGGCCTGGTTTGTTTTTTTCGCACTGAATCCGACTGCGCATTTTGGGTTTCTTTGTAAGCCCTGTAACCTGGGAGTTCAGACAGGTTTTTGTTTTGTTTTTCACTCAATCCCGATTACGTGACTTCATGAAACCAAGTACAATGCCAGATGGAGAAGACATTTCTGCACAGCCTATATGAAGGCGGGCAAATATAGGAGTACAGCTGCCCCACAGCAGTGAAAAGTGTAATTTAAATAATGCAGGTTCTTGAAGAGGGGTAATTTCACTAAGGTTGCTTCGCTCACTGAATCCATGTATCCTGTGATTTATTCCACCATATTTCATTCATTTCCGTTACCCGGGAGCAGAAGGTGTCTTTCACGTCCTGTGGCCTGGTTTCTTTTTTCCGCACTGAATCCGACTGCGCATTCTTGGTGTCATTCGAAGCCCTGTAACCCGGGAGCAGAGAGATATTTTTTTCGTCTTTTTCACTCCAGACCGATTACGTGACTTAATGAAACCAAGTACAATGCATGTTTGTGAAGACAATGTTGTTTGCAGCATTATTGTTACACCATTGCTTGTGCATTGTTTCCTCCGATAAATTCGTTTTCTTTTTCTGCCGTAAAAGATATTGTTGTTTTTATAATTGTTAAAGCATTGTTTAAAGCATTTTTGGGCCAGCGCTGGCAAAAGAGTGGCAACTATCGTTTTATGGGTTAAGATTGTAAACAATCTTAACTCTTTCCTTAGGGTCATTCTTCAGCTGCATCTTGACACACCAAGTTAGGAAACATACATCACAATAAACATCACATCAATTCAATTGTCGAGGTTGTAAACCATTGTAGCGCGACGCCATAGCGTCAGTGTCTTATGTCTTGAAGCAGAGTTGGGCTCATTTCAAGTACTGGGATAAAAATAATGATGCGGTGAAAAAGTTAAATTGCGTTGAAATCGAGAGCAATGACCCACCTGACGCAAATTATCTCGAGTAGGAATGCCAGCTAAGCTACTTTCAATAGAAAATCTGACCCTCAATAACGTTGCAAATGTGTAATTCGCTCATCCCCATGTTAAATCCCATAAGCTGATTATTCATCGATACCGAGATAACGGGAAGGCTTCCAGCTATGAAATTGGACGAATGGGTGCAGTACGATACGAACTGCGTACCTTTTATGGTTTGGAGCCTGGGGGTGTAACCGGAATGGCGTGGGAGGGCGCGTAAGTACGAAAATATTGTTATAACCATTGTAAGTATTGTCGGCATCGTCTCTCATTGGACGGCCAAAGTTCGGACAATGACACCGTGTATACTGACGTGCCTGCCTAGACACACACTAGTGTATCACGATAAATGTAAACAAAGTTGCCAAAGAAATTGTATTCACGTCCAATTCACGAAAAATAAACGAACTGTAAAAACAAAGCAAAATAAACAAAGCCAAAAACTGGTAAAGAGGCCACAAGTTGAGAGTGGTTCGGCCCTTTAAAGGAGTGATATCAACACACCAAAACTAACTAAATAAAACAAATTACATCAAAATTAAATCAAAACCAAAATCCTATAGAGAGGTGACTAAGTTCAGAATGGTTCGGCCTCTAGGCAAAAGGTAGTAGCAAAGTGTAGAAAACCAATTTCTTGTTGACGTGGCATGTTATTTCATATCTGCACGGTAGTGGAGTTGAGTCTAATACACAATTAAAAAAAAAAGGAGTGATGTCATATCGAAAACCAAAACTGGTGAACAGAACGCAAAGTTCCGTATGATTCAGCCCTTCAACGTAGTGATATCAACACACCAAAACATTCGCCAACTTAATCACACCGAATAATATATTTTGACGTTAAATGAAAACTTGAACATTGCTACCGAAAATAGCAATGTTCTAGTTTTCATTTAACCTTCGAACTATTAAGCGGTGCGATTAAATTGGCAAATGTTTTGGTGTGTTGATATCACTCCGTTGAAGAACCGCACCGTTCGGAACTTGGCGTTCTCTTCACCAGTTTTTGTTTTTAATATGATAAATGTATTATTTTGGAAACATTGATACGTAAACATTGCTAGCGGTAGTAGACTTATTAACATAAGTAAGAACTAAAGGCATTCGTTTTCTATGCCTAGAAATCTTTTTTATTATTTTAAGAATTAATAGTTGTTGATTTAAAGTGTGAAATAGTTTAATAATACTTGAGAAACTATTTTTGATACGCAAACATGGACAGCGATTGTATTTTTACTACTTAAGTAAGAACCAAAGACCTTCGTTTTCTTACTTACGTAAGTAAGAAACCCACGCCTAGCCGTGGTTCTTACTAGTAGAAACACAACGGTTTCATTGTTGCAGCAGTGTTTCTTCATACTGGTGCGATGGCGGTTTTCTGCAACAATGAGGTAATACTGCCGCATTGTTGCAGAAACCGGCGTCTAACTAATTTGTACTCCAACTCCATTGTTGGTAGAACGTGTGCACATTGTTGCTCAGTTTCGAACTATTTTTTTGTTTGCTGCTCATATCATTTCCGTAGACAAACGACAACAAAAAGCCAACAAATTAACTGAGCAAAAAACGGCTTCGCCGTTTAGAAAAAAAACATTAGACCTCGTATCCCCATACTCACAGATGTGAAGGTACATGTATAAAAATTTATTAGAGTTCACTCGAATGAAAAGAACTTTAATTTCAACTCCATTTCCAGGAAACAAGGACCATTTTTACACTGTCGTTATGTCAGAAAGTGAACACAGTTTGAGTTTGAAATGTTTAAATGTTTGTGTGCGCTTAAAATGTGCAGTATACGTTTTTTTTCATATTCGCCTGGGTGTTTGTTGTTTTATATTTTAAGCGTATTTTGTATGAGTGGCTATAAGTGTATTTTCTGAGCATTTATAATTTGTGAAACAAGCAGACTCCTCATATTTTTTTTGCCTGTGTTTGATGGTTTCTGTTTTAGTGATAGTTCGTGTGAGTAGCCTAATTATTGTTCATTTATCATTCAATTTTGTCGGCGTTTTGCTGTTAATGACGTCTGTTTTGTGTGTGTTTGTGACTTTAGGGATTCGTTCAGTTTCATGTGCGTATATATTTTGTATTTGTGTGTGTGTGTGTGACGTGTGTGTGTGTGTTTAATATCCAACCGTTTTGTTTGTTAGATTAGTGATATACATGTATACGTGTGCATGGAGGCTGGCATGTCACAATCCTGTTCCTTGGAATTGGAGTTCAAATTATAGTTTGTTGCGTTCGAGTGAACTCTAATCCGTTTTTTATTTGTTTACCTTCACAAATGTGAGTGTGGGGATACGAGCTTTGAAATTTTTTTGTAAACGGCGAAGCCGTTTTTTTTTTCAGTTAATTTGTTGGATTTTTTTCGCTTCCTTTTTATTGTAATTGGTACGGATTGGTCTACCATGTGTATGGTATGTCCATTGTCCACGCAATTTTCTTTGCGAAAAAAAGGAACATTAGAAATGCGTATTTTGTTAAAGTTGTGCACAAGCTTTGTCACGTGTTTATTATGTGATGGCAACAAACTAGCGTGTGTCTAGATGTAGCATGTGTCATCTCGATGGGTAATTGATTATGGATTTTGCAGGCAGGCTGTAACGTAATTTGCAGTTTCTTTTTATTTTGTGTTTTGTGATTGAGCGCATGGCTTCGGGCCCTTAAGCTCTTATGAAAATCGTTACCGTTACTGTTAACGGTAATGAAAATCCACCCAAAACCAAAACTTGAATAGCGGTAGCAATCTTCAAGTTTTCATTTAACGCCCAAAGTATTATTCCGTGCGATTAACTTGGCATATAGGATTAACCATGGCGGCCTTTCCTGGTTGAATGATATCACTACTTTGAAAGGCCGACCCTTTTTGGAAACTTGGCGGCTGCTCTTATACCAGTTTTGGTTTTGGGTGGATATCACAGCTTTCATAGGCCTGTGAATACAAAGAATTCCACTGTCTAATAGTCACCTCTACCTTTTTTTGTCTGGAGTGTCTATAAATTTTCTAATTCATAAGTTGTACGTTTGCTATGGCCCAATTAGCTGTTACACCAGCCAAATGGACATGGTTTGGCTTATTCTATGCCCATGTTTCACATGCTTAAGTCTATTTAACCCAATTTTTGAGCGCACTGGTTAACAAACGCTGATTTTCGTTCGTTCGCTCACTCAATCAGCGCACGCCCTTCACTTGGCCCTCCCGAGGTTATCGTTAATCATTCAATCATGAACACTTATTACAAACTGACGGAATGGTAAATGTTCATACAGTTCTATTATTCTGGTGGCAGACGAAGATTACTAGAACTAATTAACTCACCAGCTGTTTAAAATTACTCGCACTTACACTAGACTGCAAGAATAGTAAGTCTACATAAAATAAAATGTCCGCGTCACGTTATTGAGGACACTTTTTCTCCATAAAAAAAACGTTCCCACCTGTGGTGACGATGTGCATTTTGTTTCCTAATCTTCTTTCCAGCAAAATTGTCCTTTTTATCGTGGTGGGGCAGATAATTCAGTTTGGATTCGTGTTACCGCAAAAAAAAAAAAAAAGACCAAACCTTTTCAATAAAAGATAAAGATATTCTGTCTCTTAGTGAACCACCTATTTTCAAAAACAGTGCATTCTGACAATTAAGTACTGAAACGATAAGCGTGTAACACTTAAGCATGTTATAATCTACTGTTGGATGACAATACAAACAATGGTTACAACAATAATTTTGCACTTACAAGCCACTTCATGGTCACGTGCTTCTAGCTGCAACCCCCATTTTAGAAAAAGGCACTTCCCCATATGACACTTTACCTGTCTGCCGAAATTTAGATCTGGCAACTTTCCCTAATGAGGTGCAGAGGTGTCTTTATACCCTATGAGAATTAACATGGGAGCCTGGTGATTAGCTAGTTACTAGTTACTAGTCACTAGTTTACTAGTTATAGTAACATTCAACGTTATTGAGGGCACATTTTCTCCATAAAGGATACGTTACCACATTTTCGTGTTGAGGTTTTCTTTGTTACTGGACCCAAGACACCTGATTCAAACGATTTGCAAAGATTTTTACCCCATGGGGAATTAACACCATTATGCTGAAATCACGCATAAGTTCCCTTACAAAAAAAAAACTGCAGTTTTGACCTTAAAAAAACTGCAGTTCTAAAGTGCAATTTTATGGAACAGAAACTGCATTTTGAATTACTGCAGTTTATCACCGAAACTGCAGTTTTCCAAAACTGCAGTAATTAAGAACTGCAGTTTGTGTTCCATAAAATTGCACTTTATGAAACTGCAGTTCTGCATAAAAACTGCACTTTATAAAACTGCAGTTCTGCATAAAAAACTGTACTTTATGAAACTGCAGTAAATTAACAAAAATGCAATTCACAGAACGACGGTTACTGTGGAACTTATTTGTATTCAGCAATCTAATTCGTACAGGGTGTTAACTTATAGATTCGACCTATTTCACTTACTTTACTGATCCTAGCAACTCATTACGGTTTACTTATAAGATTGACCTGTATTAATCAACTTTATATACCTACTCACTCGTTAAAGTTAATAAGTATGGTTGTAGTATTTGTATTTTAATTATAACTGCTAAAATAAAGCAGTGCTGATTTTCATTTTAAACAATCAATTGGCCTCTCTTGTTTTAAACTTTGCGAACGCCATTACATTTAATTTAAACTTCATCATAATTAGGAAGTGTTTAAAACTTAAAATTTAACAGTACTTCCAACTGCTAGTAAACTGCAGGTTTATGTAAAAACTGCAGTTTTTTGTAGGAACTGCAATTCCAATCCACAGAAAACTGAATTAAAAAAAAAACTTTAAATACTTTTTAATATTAATAATTAAATCAGTTAAAAAATTGTAAATATTATCATCAAAAAGTATTATTATAAAAAAGTACGGTAATCTTAAAATTCAGTTGTCTGCAGTTTGGAACTAAATTTTCTATGTAAAACTACAGTTTACTAACAGTTGAAAGTTTTAAGTTGCGTCTGGTCTAATCTAGAATTAGCTAAATCTAAATGATTATTAAATCCTGTGAGCTGAGACAGGATTATTCATAAGCTACTTGGCCAGTTACCTGCCTTAACATAAACAATCAGTTCATTAAATCAGTTAAAGAATTGTAATTATTAGCATTAAAAACTATTTATAAGTATCTTTAAAATTAAGTTGCCTGTGGTTTGGAATTGCAGTTTCTGTGTAAAACTGGAGTTTACTAGTGGTAGGAAAAGCTATTCGCTCATTAAAACGTCATTTAAAAGTAAAATCGGCCCTTGTAGATTACAATGGTACATCTGCTTTAAAAAAAAATTGATGTTAAATTGTAGTTTTAAACAGGCACTTAGTGGGTTGGAAGAGGATTTAGGGTACATGCAATCTTGGTCAGCAACTGTTTGCCAAAGTCGATGAGTAGAACCTCATAAAAGTGATGGTGAGGCAGGGACTACTGCAGCATGAATGGTCAAATTAAAAAATATGTTAAATATGCTCCTTCATATAGTTTCTTCTCTTCATAACTGAAGTTACCATCTACAATAACCTCATTTAAAACCAGTAACTGTATTAAACTACATTTTCAGTCTATAATCGCAACTGAAAACTACAGTTTAACTTGTAAACTACTGTCACAATCTACAAGAATTGCAGCAGTAGAACAATGTCATTATATATATATATATACATATATATATAAACTGCTACTATTGTTGACGATGGCTAGTCTTGAGTATAGGATTCTAATTCAGAAGCTGCACTGCTGGAATGAAACTGCAGTTCCAGCACCGTATACAAGAACTACACTTGAAAACTGTAGTTTTAACAAAAACTGCACGTATGTTCTAATGGAACTGTTCTAATGGAACATCTGTTGGCATTAATTTCTGCGCGTTCCAGCGAAACCAATGGCGGTCTCTGTGCCGTGTTTTGGTGATGCAATAATTAAATTGTTGTATCGGACGTACGTAATGTATTCTTACCGCAGTTCTTGTGTTTAGTTATTGTGTAAGTGATCCAAAAGTAAAGCATGCATGTCAAAATGGATGTAATTGCCCTTTAAAAGCTGCAGTTTATCACAGAAAGTGCAGTTGTGTAGTGGCACGACTACACGAACTGGAGATGAAAATTGCACTTCGTCACAGCAAAAATTTCAAGTACTGCACTTGAAGACTGCAGTTTACATAAAAACGACAGTTCTGTACTGGAACTGTAGTTTCCACACAAACTGCAGTTAAAATCTATGAGACCTGCAGCGGAAAACTGCACTCTATCACAGAAAGGCACTTTAAAACTGCAGTTTCCACAAAAACTGCAGTTCTGTAAAGAAACTGTAGTTGAACTTACAAGAACATCTGTTAAAAACTCCAGTTGATCACAGTAACGGCAGTTGTGTAGTGGTACTGTAGTTAGTCTACAAGAACTGCAATTGAAAAGGGAACTTCGTCACTGAAACTGCAGTTCTGTCATAGAATTGCAGTTAAAATTCTTAAGTACTGCACTTGAACACTGCAGTTTACACAAAAACTGCAGTTCCGTAATGGAATTGCAGTTCCAGTTTATATGAACTTCAATTGAAAACAGCAGTTTTATAACAAATTCCACTTCCTCATAGAAACTGCAGTTCTCTCATAGAACTGCGGTTACAATTTTCAAGTACTGCATGTAATAAATGCAGTTTACACAAAACTGCATTTACGTAATGGAACTGCAGTTCCAGTCTATAAACACTTCAGTTGAAAACTAAAGTTTTTCACATAAACTGCAGTTGTGTAGTGGAACTGTAGTTACAATCTACAAGAACTGCAGTTGAAAATTGTACTTTGTCTCTGAAACTGCAGTTCTCTCATAGAACTGCAGTTAAAATCTTCAAATATTGCACTTGAAAACTGCAGTTTACACAAAAACTGCAGTTCTGTAATTCAACTGCAGTTCCAATCTACAAGAAGTGCAGTTGAAAACTGCAATTAGTGACAGAACTGCAGTTGTGTAGTGGAACTGCAGTTATAGTCTACAAAAACTGCAGTAAAGTGCAGTTTTCATGGGGAAAATTGCAGTATTTTTTTGTAAGGGTTGGTTTCAGTTAAAAGACAGTCTGCTAGTGAGCCGCCATCTGACAACAATTACACTCTAACAATTACGCTCTAACAATTAAGCTCCAACAACAATAAAACGTCTACTTGGCGGCGACACACTAGCGTGTGTCTAGATATTTAGTAAAACGCCGGTTTCTCTTTGGTAAGAAGTCGGTTCATTGTTAAAACTGTACTATCTTAACGAAATAGACAGCCGCTTTTAACAATGGAAACGACGAAAGTACAAATGATATAAATTCACTGCTGCAAAAATTGTTGAAAGAGTTGTACAAGGATCCTTAAACAATGTGGGTTCAGTACTCATTCGGCTCAGCTTCGGCTTATTGCCTTTTTGGTGTAAAGTGCTGCACTTAAGGAGTCTATGTTACATTTTACCGTTTTTTACAGGTTTTGAACTTTGGTTTAACACTTTTGCACGTCAATTTGACACTTTTGTACTTGGATTTAACACATTTGTACTTCAATTTTACGTTAGTGTATTTCAAATTAACACTCTTGTCTTTAGATTTAACACACTTGCACTTGAATTTAACACCTTTGCACTTGAAATTAAAGCAATGTAATAACTAATTTGTTTTATTCGCTGTAAAGAATGTGAAAGTATACGAAATACGCTTACACAGAAATTTTTACAGCATAAAAAAATGCAGCTATAATGAAATTTCGCTGTAACGCTCCCCAAACTCTCCGAAATATCCTATGGCGCTTTAAATAAATGGGGCGTTTGAAGTGAAAACGAAAGTGAAAGGACGATTGCTTTGGAGATACTAGCTGGTTTATGCCAAGCCCAAGAGAGTGAGTGATGATTCACAAAGTATTATGGAGGTGGCGAAACGTATGTTAGAAATCTTGACAGTAATATTACTGAATTTGACGTACTACGTATTACGGCAGCTACAGAGCAAGTAGTACTAAACAATGAGCCTGACAGGGAAGCCACGGGCCGACGACGACGAGTCGCAAGGGGCAGCTACTCAAAAACATCAAATGAATCAAAATCATTGTTGAGCTTGTTGCTGACGAAAGAATTCACAAGGAGGAACTGTACATAACATTTGGAAAAAAGTAAATAATATGAAAATATCACTATTATTTTTTTTTTATCACTGCACTGCATTTTTACAGTAATATAGGTGGCAGACATTCTAGAAAGGAGAACCAAGTAGAAAAACATTAAAAAAAAGGAGCCAGAAGCCAATATTTACACGAGCGTAAACTAGACAGATAATAAATTACGTGGAGCGTACAATGAGAAGCGCCTCGTACGTACAAGTTTGAGGGCACAAGCCGCCTCTGCTTGCCTTGGACGCACACCTCCCAGTGTTATCGTAAGCGGCAGCGTCTGCTTGTGAGCGCGCGAATACAGTGGTTGGTTGTGAGAAGCCAGCGACTGCAGGTACACGAAGGTTTCAGCAAGATTTGTTATGAATATGTGCAGTAAAGACGTTGGAAAACCCAACTGAGTCGTTTGTCCTGTGGAGTGAAAGCCTCTCACACAAGCCTTGCACTGCAAAACCAGCTAGTATCTCCAAAGCTCGTACAAAAACTGCGTATCGCGAGCGCGACCGCTACGTGGTTTTTGGACGAACCCCTGTACTCCAAAGCAGTCGTCATTCGCTTTAAACGCCGTTCTTAAAATGACACTATCACCGATTGAAATGCGAACGAAAATACCGTGGCGCCATCTAGCGGCATTGATATTGTTAATCTTTATAGCTTGCTCCCAGGTGCACGAAGATGAACCAAATTTTCACTCAATATTAAGGATGTCGTGGCTTGTTTGTTTCGATAAAAGAAATGCCGTTATGCATTCCTTCGCTTGGTGCAAGCAAATGCTAGATGGTACTACATAGCACTAGATGTTGTCAGATTTCGTCTGCTTTCTATGGGCGATAGTGCCACTTTAATCGTAATTTATTTAAAGCGCCGTAGGATATTTCGTACAGTTTCGGGAACATCGCAACGAAATTACAGTACAGTGGCAACTAGTAAAAATTTCTGTGTAAGCGTATTTCGTATAAGTTCACATTCTTTACAGCGAATAAAACAAATTAGTTATTACACTGCTTTAATTTCAAGTGAAAAATGTTAAATTCAAGTGCAAGTGTGTTAAATCCAAAGACAAGAGTGTTAATTTTAAATACACTAACGTTAAATTGAAGTACGAAAGTGTTAAATCCAAGTACAAAAGTGTCAAATTGACGTGCAAAAGCGTTAAACCAAAGTTCAAAACCTTTAAGTAGATCTAAGCTAGATATTTTAACAGAATTTCGTTTGTTCCCACATTTAGTTTCTATTTCGTTATTTGCCACGTCTTTCCGTATCCCGTATTAAAGGTGTAAGCCATCACCGCATCGCCGCTGACTAAAAATAAAGCAACACATTAGCCACCGTTGGTTAGGTTGGTGCCGCAATGTGCTACTACAGTATTTCTTACATCTTTTATCTTTCCTATAGGATAAAGCTATGAATTATAAAGCATTTACTGCAAGCTAAACTACAATCATTAGTATCGATAGTTTTTAACACTACCGTTATCAAAAGATTCACATGGTGTTAACCTTGTAATCTTTTAATTACTGTATTGTACCGCCACTATTATAAAACTGTACCTAAACTGCCTTAGACTATAATTTTGAGGTGCCACCAGTCATATACTGCAACGGTCAGTCTAAAAGTTGTAACCATTACAATTGTTGGCGGAGAGAAGCGTAGCCTATAACTGACACCAAATTGCAAAATGTTGGTCTGTTGGTCCGTTGGTCCGTTGGTTGCACTTTTTTAGTCTTGGTGGAGCCCAAACGAAAGGTCGGATTGAAATGAAATTTCGCACAACGCTTTATACCCCCGAAAGTATAGCTGAGCCAAAATTTAACGTAAATTGAACAATTATTACTGTAGAAATTTTAAAATTTTCGAATTTATATCTAACACTCACATTGTAAACTTGGAGTCGTGAATAGTTAAGGAATTCCGACAAAGCATACACTGTGCTGTTGGTAATCAAGTGAACTTTAAAAAACACGGCAAATTAAATTTTGGTTGTTTCTTTATAGCTAATAATTTTTTTCGACGTAACTCAACGAAATAATAACATTTGATGCTTGCATTTAACCACTACAGTAACAAACGCAACCATAAAAACAAAAGGATTCCATTAACGACATACGTTAGTTTCATTTGAAAAAAGAATGCTTTGGAGATTATTCCATTCAACATGGCAACGAAAGTGGCGCCTACATTATAGCGTAGGGAATCCCGAATATGAAACCTGAAATCGTCGTATCAAGGCCAAGTGGTATTATAAAACGATATTGACATCAGACGAAACACGAAAGCACGAAACACGAAACAATAGCCCGCCTCTCTCAATTCCTGGTTGCCACGGTAACGTGGACTCGAAACCAAAACCGTGTTGCATCGCATGAAGGAATAGGCTTAATCTCGAACCACTGTTGTAATCTGCTACTAACGAAAGTAAATCGGAGATAAATATTAGGCCTAACGCTAAAAATTAGGCCTAAAACCTAAAATTAGGTCTAAAATCTAACACATTTTAAACCTAAATTGTGATGGTTATTTCTTTCAGATTATATAATAGAGATCGCTGCTGCAGTCATAGAGTTAGGAAATAATATATTATCTTGCATTGCGTGATAGAGGTGTGCCAGCTTAACATTTTCGTTGGTGGCGGTGTCATATCTTATTCCAAAGCAGTATTGTGAACCTTTTGAATCTTCTGACTATTGTTAAAAAACTATCGTACTGATGATTGTTTGGCTTGCAGTTAAACGCCGTATTACGTACTGTTTTATTTTTACTCGCGGCGATGGCCCACGTCTTCAGTGTTGGCTGCGAAAAGAGGCTACAAACAACTAAACAAAAACTAAATGCTGGAGCAAACGAAAGCTTGTTAACGTAAATTTGACACCTAACATAGGCCTACATTAAAAAAAAAGGCTAAAATAAGAAAAAGGCCAGCAAAGAACAGCAGTACGTCACACCAAAAGGCAAACAGCCCAACAAAGCCCATTAAGTTAAGTACCCAGATTTTTAAGGATTATTAACAAATGTCGTATCGTCATTAAAATAAAAACTAAATATAAGTTTGAAATGAAGATTCGTTCGCTCCGCCTACAATAGGCCCAAAGCCTGTTTTATAGTAGCTAGGGTATTAGCATGGGTGTGAAAATATAGCTTTTAAATAATTGGCGGAGCGAGCGAGCAAAGCGTAGCCTATAACGGACACCAAATTGCAAAATTTTGGTCCATCCGTTGGTTGCACATTTTTAGTCTAGGTGGAGCCCAAACGAAAGATCGGATTGGAATGAAATTTGGTACAACGTTTCATACCCTCATTAGTATTGCTGAGCCAAAATTTGCCGTAAATCGAACAATTATAACGGCAGAAATTTTTAAATTTTCGAATTTATTTCTAACACTCACCATTGTAAAGTTGGAATCCTGAATAGTTAAGGAATTCCGACGAAGCATACACCATGCTAAAGGTAGTCTAGTGAACTTTAAAAAACACGGCAAATTAAATTTTGGTTGCTTCTTTCTAGCTAATAATCTTTTTCGACGTAACTCAATGAAATAGTATCGATCGTTGCATTTAACCACTACAGTAACAAACGTAACCATAAAAATCAAAAGGATTCCATTAACGACACACGTAAGTTTCATTTGAAAATAGAATGCTTGGAGATTATTCAATTCAACATGGCAACGAAAGTGGCGTCTATATGCTAGAGATAGGAACTCCGAATATGAAACCTGAAATCGTCGTATCAAGGCCAAGCGGTATTATAAAAGTATAATTGACAGCAGACGAAACACGATAGCACGAAAGACGAAACAATAATATGCCTGCCTCTCTCAGTTTATGCTGGTTGCCACGGTAACGTGAAGCTCGAAACCAAAAACCGCGTTGCATCGCATGAAAGATTAGGCCTAATCTCGAACCACTGTTGTACGCTGCTACTCACGAAATTAAATCGTCGGTAAATATTAGGCCTAAACGCTAAAAATTAGGCCTAAAACATAAAACTAGGTCTAAAAGCTAACACATTTTAAACCTAAATTGTGATGGTTATTTCTTTTAGATTACGTATATAATAGAGATCGCTGTTGCAGTGTGTGATAGAGGTGTGTGGCTCAACATTTTCGTTGGTGGCGGTGTCAAGTCTTATACCAAAGCAGTATTTTGAACCTTTTGAATCTTCTGACTATTGTTAAAAACTATCGTACTGATGATTGTTTGGCTTGCAGTTAAACGCCTATTAACGCGACCACTATTTGCTCAATAAATCTAAATCTAAATCTAATCTAACGCCTTATTATTAATATTTTAACATGCAGACTACATTTTGCACAGCAGTTCCTGTAAACAATGTAAGAATTATTGCCAGCGACAGCTCAAACAGCGGTGGCCAAACGTGCTGTTTTATTTTTACTCGCGGGGATGATCCACATCTTTAGGGTTGGCTGTGAAAAGAGGCTAATAAATAAACAAAAATTAAATGCTGAGGCAAACGAATGATTGTTAACGTACATTTGACTCATAGCATATCCTATATTTAAAAAAAGGCTAAAATACGAAAAAGGCCAACACAGAGCAGCAGACGTCACACCAAAAGGCAAACAGCCCAACTTAGCTCATTAAGTATTGCACCCACATTCTTTACAAATGTGGTAATCCCGTCATTAAAATAAAAACTAAATATAAGTTTGAAATGAAGATCCGTTTGCTCCGCCTACAATAGACCCAAAGCCTGTCTCCTAGTTATAAGGCTAGAACTTTTAGGCCTAATTTTAAGCTACTGTTTTAGTGTCGTGAGCAGAGATTTGCGTTAGAGAGTCAGCCTATCCATTCACGCAACATCGATTTAAGACTTCAAGTTACCATAGCAGCCGGGAGTGTTGAAAATATTAAACGCAGCCATGTTATTATTTCGTGTTGTAGTGTAAACATGTCGTCTGCTGTAACTTTCGGTTTACATAAACCGCTTAGTCATACTATAGTGCTTTGAGTTTTCTAATTTGGGAATGGCGCCGCTAGTGTAAATGGCACTTTGGTCGCCACGTTGAAAGGAATTTCTGCAAGCATTCTTTTTCAAGTGAAGCTAATGTGTGTCGTTAACTGAATACTTTTTTTTTTCCCCGCACGCTTGCCTTTGTGTAGTGGTTAAATGCGACGATCATAAGTTTCGTTGAGTTACGTTCAAGAAAGATTATTATCTGTAAGGAAACAATGATGTTTGATTTTTGCCATTTAAGTTTCACTTGATTACCATACAACGTTAGAATTCCTTAACTTAACAACAGCCCGTCAAAATATCTACATTAACTACTAAGGATTCGGAATTTACAATGGTAAGGGTTAGATTGATAAATTCGAAAAATAAATTACTTCGTAAACTTATCGTTTTACGGAAAATCGAAGTTGACAGTAATTTTTGGTCTTTTAAGCAATGTGAAAAATTTCATCCCAGTACAGTCTTCGTTTGAGCTTCACCCAGAGTACAAAAGTGAAACCAGTCCATCAACCCAACTGCCAACAGTTTCCAGTTTGGTGTCCGTTATACGCCACGCTTCAACAACTTTGGTTGCTCGCTCCGCTCATCACAAACAACCTAGTAAATAACATACTACGTTAGTTTTTTTTTTAATTTTGTTAATTTTTTTTCTATCCTGATTTCAACTTTAAACGAGATTTCGGAATACGGGAAGGATTCTGCCATCTGCAATGAGTCCCACAGTTGCCACGTCTTTTAAAGTTCCCGCTTAGCCGTGTCAGACTGCCTAAGCGGGAATTGGCCCCACGACCTTTAAGACCAAAATCCGAAGTCCTACCACTCAGCCATACTGACACGGCTAAAAGGAAAGGTCCCTCCAGTGCAGATTGGAAAGTGTTTGATTATATGTATATGTGTGCATGTTAAATGCTGCCTATGGACGTTTCCTTTTTGCCGTGTCAGTATGGCTGAGCGGTAGTACTGAGGCCTTTGGTCTCAAACGTTGTGGGTTTAATTATAGATTAGGCAGGCTAACATTTAAGTCCAAAAGGCAATGTAAATAGGTTTCCATTTGTTACTTATCACTTTTCGTGCCATTTGGCTTTCTTTCATGCTTTAAATTTTGCACAAGAATATCTGGTTAATTTACCTAAAATGAATCTAGGGGGAAATGAAAACGTGGGGGAAAAAACCGAAGAGAAAAGACGATTACGAAAGCCGTTTCCTGGTGAAACTCCGCACCCTTTCCGGTGAAATTCGAGCCAAGTCAACTGACCTATCACGGACTGGTCATTATTTATAGCGGGGGGAAGAAATGAAAATGTGACCACCAAATTTTCGATGACCCCCCCCCCCCCTTCGAGACCCTGAAAAAAACTTTGACCCCCCCCACTTAAAGTCAAAAAATAATGTGAATCCCCCTCCCCTCAAAAAAAAATGCTCTTTTCGTTTACCCATTGAGACCGTCTGCAGATGATTCCTGTAGCCAAGATTAGCGCTGCAACCATATAAAGTAAGTTCTCTCCACACCGACAGTTACCATTAGTTGTAAGGAAACGTGTCTCGTTTTTAACGAAAAGACAAGTTGGATTAAAAATGTTCCTTACACCATCTCTTGTCGAGATTCATACAATAAGTGTGATGAACACACTGTTATAGTCAACACCGGAAATACCGAAGAGTCAAAACAGACCCAAGGCTTGTCTACAAGTTTTTTTTTGTAAAGATTGACCTGCAGAAACGGTACTAATGGCTTCAAA
>JAHWFP010083040.1:0-20605 GCA_023313725.1 Lithobius niger
GATTTAATAATACTTAATATTAATACTTAATACTTAATATCATAAATTTTAAAGCTTCAATGCTCAAACTTTAATTACCACTTTAAGAAGATTCGTCGGCTCGCTACAGTGTGGCACTCTACTGAATCTTAGTAGATCTTTCCGCACTTACCCTTCACAATCGTCTGAACATCCGATCAGGTCAGATGTGTGGTTTTCTCCTAGTGTTTGTCATTCTAATGCTACTTTGACTGCTCAATTTAAACGAAACGTGCTCTCACCTCAAACGACGAAAACAGTTGCACACATCGCAAAACGCCCGTACACAAGCATTGTTTGGGTTGACGATGCTGAAATTGCCATTTCAACAACGATCCATGTGACATTTGTGTTCAACACTGTGGTAATATTATTAAGACTATTTTGCATGCATGGTGCAAAACTGACCTAAGGGCAGCTTCTGATGCTTGTAGATTGGCTGGTCTTGCGTCCACAAATGCTATCAATGAATAGCATGTTGCAAATTCCCCCTGTGCGCAGATTTCCCCTTCGATTTTATTGTATTTGCCGCCTAATGAAACTCACTCCATCACGAAACGTGAGTCGTTCATACCGCCAATCGTCACTTCTAATCTTCCTTCCCTGGACGGTGAAGTTCCGACAGCCATTAAAAACTTTGTCAGCATCACCTCAGGCAAGCTTCAAGGTGAAATGACTGCTCTTTGTGTTAATTTTCCATCCTCTGTCCGTGATATTGAGAACAAACAATGGTTGAAGAGAAAGTAGCTGCGATAACTGCAGCACAGTTTATCGATTTGCCTGGTCAGGTATGCAGAGAACTTGCCCATTCACCTTCTGGTTCCATCATTGTTTCCTGCTTAATAGCGCCGACGTCTGCTGTTGACTCTCTTCCCAAGACTTGTGCTGCATATCATCCCCCAAAAGACCACTCATAAACGTAAGTGTTCTTTACTTAATAAATATGTCAAATTTTTCTTAATAAGAAAGCTAAATTATTCACTCCAGTGTAATCTGTTCCTGTCAGCTCGTCTGGCATTTTACCTTCCCTGTCGGCTTCGTTTACATCACAAGAACAAGCCGATGTGCCTGTCGATTTGAGGGCGAATACTTATACGCCATAAGGAAAGTGTTCCCAAAAACGCCACTACTTTTGTGCACCCCAATTGATCGTGCAGATATCATCACTTCTAGTGGCGAATTCCGTGTGGGGTATAATGTACTATCTAACGACGTTCGCCCTGTTAATAAAGTTCGATCGGCACATGAGTTGACTGAGACGAATGGCACTTGCCATCTACAAACGTTTCTTCCCTCCAATTTGTCGACATGTGCGAATGATATAGCCCTCATTCAACCTGGCAAATAGCTTTCTTGTGTTCCTAGGGCTGCATTAATCGACGCTCCAATCGCTGCTCCCACTACTGGCTAGGGTGTTTCACCTGCGCTGGCCATTAATTCGATTTGCCCTATTGGCAATTCTCCCACTTGCCTCGCTGTTATTTCTCCCAATCGCTGCTCCGCATTGCAAACTACGCTTCATTCGCCTATTGACCGATTCACCACGTCAACTCGCCAGGTTTCTGCAAACGCTTCGGACGTTCTTGTACACAGTGAAATGAATTTTCAAGGCAACACTTCATTAACACACAGAGGAATTCCAGTTGGTAGTGACACATTTTTTACAAAGCGGACAAAATGTTCCCACACACGGTGATCCAAACGCCGTTTTTAACGAAAATTCTTACTCTTTCAGCAATGTTGCCGATCCACTGAATCGCCTATTCACCGATCAGTCGAATCTCCTTTCCGTGGCTTCTCTGGGACGTTATACAGACGGTGGATTTTTGATAACGACCATTCATTCGTCAATCATTCCCCCCCCCCCCCCTCAAGTTTGTTCCCCGGAAAATTCGGAGCCGCTCTGATTGTGACAGTGAGAATGATGACTACAATTCTATTGATGGTGGTGACATTTAAAGGAAAAGGCAGGATTTTTCCTGTGGAAACAGTTTGCTTCGTTTGTACCATTATATCTCCCTGAAACCGTGAACAACTCGGCTAATCCCCCACGTGCTACCTTTGTTAATTTGGATTCTGTTCGCCCGAAATTTTATCATTTGCCTCCCTCCAAGATTGCTTTCCATCAGCTACTTGACATGGAATCTCTCACCAGAAGAGAGGATGAAGAAATTTCTGTAGGACTTCCCCTACACTTAACATGATCAAAGAAGTGCTGCATGTTCTTCAAGGTTTCGGGTCCTGGTGCTCCCAAGCGTCCACGTTACTGCATTTACCCCTCTGTTGAGTACATCTCTGCTTCAGCGCCGTTGAAACTTGACTCTTCACTGAAGGCTCCTTCTTTTCTGCGAACATCTTAAACAAGCTGAAGAGGAAGAAAAACATCCTTCTTTGGAGCCTTCGTGCCATCTCATGCATATATCACCTACTCGGCATCAGCTGTGGCTATCAGAGCTTTCTTGGCTGAATACCCTTCCTCTTGTCTGGATTACGTCCTTAAGGACTGCCTACAGCTCATGGACAGAGTTATCTCTTTTCAAGAAGATACATTTAATTGAGGCAGTCGTCTTCTACTGAATCAGGTTTTCTGTCGAGGGAAAACTATTTGGATTCGGTCTCCTTGTGGACGTCGTTGGATGTCTTCAGCTTCTACCCGTACATAACGCTTCGTCCCTTTTCAACAACCAACTGCTCCCCCTCATTCCAGAGTTGATGGAAAAGGTCAAACCTCAGACATCCAACCCTGTCCCCCCCCCCCCAGGTCAAGGGAAAGGCAAAAAGAATCCCTAGCCAGGGACGGGCCCTTTCGTCAGGACTATGGCGACTCCCCTCCTTCCTACCGACCCGGTCACGAAAACAAGGTCAATAATGAACATACCTCGAAAAAATTCCCCATCCCAGCGTCCACAACCAGCTGCCCATTCCAAAGATTCTGTGACAATTGTGATGCAGCGGTCGTTTTAACCCTAGTGGAAAAGAGGTTACAAAGAGAATGGAGTCCTCGTTCCTGACTTTTTGCCCCTTCATCCATCCGTCTTCCACCTACTTCGATTTGTGTCAGCGGAGATAACATACTACTTCGAAGTGATTCCTTTCGGATTATCAACAGCCCCTCATGTCTTCACATCGGTTCTTCATCCAATTGTAGGCTACCTGCACAGCTACCACATTCACACCCACGCATACCTGGACAATTGGGTGTTTCAGAACCTCTCGAGATCACTTCTTCTTCAAGGCCTGCGCTTCAGTCTCACTTTCAGAAGTTGGGTCTAGGAGTCAACGTCTTGAAGTCTTGATTCCAACCGGTACAATCCTTTGTTTTTCTTGGTTTGGACTTCAATCTGGACATTTTCTTGATCTGCCCCTCACCGGAACGGATCTTGAAGCTCACCTCATCGTTGACTGGTCTCTGACATCCTCCGAGCATATTAGCCAGGAAACTCTGCTCTATCATCAGATATCTGTACTATTGCGCCCTTCTTGTGCCTCTGGGCTCTTGGAGGGGCAGACCCGCGCACTGATTCCGGAAGGAGGAGTGGTTTCCTCAAAAATCTTTGGAAGATTGGATTTCAACCATCAAACTGCTTTGGTGAACCCTAGAATGGTGACATCAGCTGTTCAACTACACTGTGGGGGTTCCAAGTCTCATCTCAAGTCTCCTCCTGTTCACGGATGCCTCGGTCACGTGATGGGGTGCCTACAGGGAAAATCAAACATCTGCCGGTGCTTGGTCTCCTCAGGAAGCAGTGCTCCACATCAGCACTCTCGAGCTTCATGCCATCTTTTACGCAGTACGTGCCAGCAACTCACCTTCGCGGGAAAACCATTTCGGTCATGTCAGTCAACTCGATGGCAGTTGCTTATGTTCGCCAAGGAGGAGGGACTCACTCCAGGAGCCTAATGGTAGTAGTTCCCCCACTGTTCCAGCTTTGCCTTTCCCTCGACCTGGCGATTCTTCCTTGCCAAATAACGGGATTTCTGAACGTCCAAGCAGATGAACTGTCTTGATCGGATCTTGTACCAATAAGGGAATGGAAGCTGTCTTACAAGATTTTCCAGTCTCTGTTCGACAGGTGGGGAAAGCCAAGGATAGACCTGTTCGCCACTTACCGTAACACTCAGCTTCCAGCGTTCATCTCCCCGTTTCTAGACCATTGGGTTTGGGTGACCGACAGCCTCAGTGTTCCTTGGGATGGGATATTAGGTTACGCCTTCCCTCCCTTCATACTCCTTCAGAAGGTTCTCAGTAATATCCGGGAGTCCCAAGGAATCTTAGTCCTGATTGCTCCCTAGTTCGTCGACCTACGAGAACTTTCACAAGAGGAATCAATCCCCCTGCCGCTGTTATAGGACATGCTCACCCAGCACCGAGGTCAGACTCTTCACCGTCTCCGCCATTCTACATCTTCAAGGGGGATACTTTGAAGCTTAACCATAAGACAGCGGGTCTCCTGTTGCTTCCCAACTCCTCCAATGTCACAGGGAATCGACCATCAAGGTCTATGAAGCAAAACGGCGTAGATGGTTCCTGAGGTGTGCTAACAACAACATTGATCCCTGCAACCCTGACATCCAGTCACTTGCTGCTTTCCTTGAACATCTTTTTGCACAAGGACTCTTCCCATCACCACCAAGGCATACAGGTCAGTGATCAACATGGTCCTTAATTGCCTCAACCCTAATTGCACAGGACACAATGTGGTCATTGCGAAGCTCGTCAAGGCAGTCGAAAGTCAACCCCCCCCCAGAGTTCGCCGTGGTTTCCCTTCGTGGAACTTGCCCCATGTTGAGCCCCTACGAACATATTCACAAGGCCTCTCTCTGTCATTTAACTCAGAAAACTCTGTTCGTAGTGGGTATAGCTACAGCGGCTCGTCAGAGTGACTTAGCTACCATCTATAGAGATAACGGTTTCATTTGTTTCAACAAGGGTTGGTCTTCTGTAACACTTATGTTCTTTGTTCACTTCAAGGCTAAGAATCAATGGCCTGATGAATTCCCCGAGCCAATTGTTATCAAGGCCCTGACACCGGTGTTGGACCACGAAAGCGGCGAACACGTTCAGTTCTCAATTCGTGCTCTTCAGAACTATCTCGAGATCCGGACTGCCTGAGTTTTCACCCAAGAACCAGGATAGGCTTTCTGGAAACATACTCCTATTCCTCTTTGTGGAAAAGAACTCTTGTGTACCCTCTATGAAGCTGATTCCCCCACCAAAAATCGCGTCATGGAAGCGCGACGTAATTCGACGAGTTTATGACCTTGTGACCAATACCTTAGACCTTCCTCCAGAACTTAGGGCACACGAGGTGACAGCTATGGCCACATCTTGGGTGTTTGCATCTGGCATATCCCTAGAAGAAATCTTATCGGCCTGCAATTGGCACCACAAAACAACATTCCTTAGTCGCTACCTTCGCGATGGACATTTTCATGATGCCAGACTGCGAGAACACGTCATGGCTGGCAGCTTTGTACGGAAAAAGTAGTTCCCGCTGCTGCACCTTCTTTAACAAGAGACGTCTGTGTTCAAGATGAGTTCCTTTCTTTCCTGTGTATAAAAAGGTTTAAATTGAAAGGTTTCGTTGGACACTTGGCTCAGGGTTCAGCTAACCGACCTCCTTTTGGGCGAAGGCAGCATAAATCTAAAGGTGAGTATTTTTGGATAGACGTGAATATGTGAATGTTAAAAAATAACATTAGTATTTACTTATCCTAAAATACTCATCTTTAGAGAACCCACCCACCTAACCCGCTTTTGCTGAAATGTAATGTTCACTACATGATTGTGAAAACTAAGTGTGGAAGGAGCTGCTAGGAATCAGTAGAACACCACAATGTTAGGATCCAAATAATCTCCTTAAAGTGTTAGTTTGAGCATTGAAGCATTACCTAATATTTACGATATTAAGCATAAATCTAAATTAGGGTAACTAAATACTAATTTTATTTCTAAAATTTACGTTTTCTTTTTATTTAAAATATTTTTTTTACGACTACACCCTATCAGTGAGGGTAAGCCAATAAAGTTTTAAAACCTGAAAACGTTCATGAAAACATGTTTCCACAATTGCGAGTGAATTAATGAGCACTTACTTCCTGTATTTACAGTGGTTTTCAGTCTAATGGTACTTTTTGTTACTGTGTGCGCATTTCTTCAAATAAACTGGACTGTAGTGCACAAACTATAACATGACCCAAGGGGCAGACTACCTTGTCTGAAAGAGCCCTGTGTGAACATTGTGTAATAACCAGGTGCACCTTGTAAGCAACTGAAGTGTAACCTGGGCAAGTAAAATATCAGGGAACCCAATGATGAAAGCCTCCCACTTTACTCTAATTGACTGGGTCGGCCATTGTGCGTTGTCCCCCTTTTGGCCTCTTACAATTTAAAATGTAGCCTGCTTACAATATTTACGTAAGTAAACTTAAATAGTTAATAGGGGGTCGGACGAACGTCTAACTGGAAAATCGTCTAATGGGATAATTGTCTAAAATCTACATAAATAAAAATCTGGAAAATCGTCTCAATGGAATATCGTATAATGGAAAATCATCTAAACGGAATATCGTATAATGGATAATTGTATAATGGATAAACGTCTAACTGGATAAACATCTAACTGCGGTTTCTGATGTTATATGTATAGCCACAGTGAGCACGGCAGCGCGAGCGAGGTAGGGACATTAGACGATTTTCCATTATACGAATTTCCAGTTATACGATTTCCATTATATGAATTTCCTGTTAGACGATTTTCCGTTATACTGTTATACGGTATACGTTCTTCCAATTATGCGATTTTCCAGTTAGACGATTATCCCTCGCCTCAGTTAATACTACGTCTGCCTACTTGTTTCCATGGATTATACCTCAACAAGTGTTAGTAAGACGATGGAGGTAGAAATTAACACAGGGTTTCAGAAATAAATTTTTTTTCGAATTCCAACTTAATATTTGCATTTTCGAAACCCCCCAAACCCTATCGTATGCTGTTCTTGTATGCAGTTCATCACGAGATTAAAGATCGTCGTAGCAACATCAAGGACAACAGCATAGAAGCATTACAGCAAATAAGGCTTTATACAAAAGGAATGTGCGGCCGATATTAAGGCAAATATCTTACCAAAGTCAGTAGGGGTCCATGCTAAACCATTAGAATGGCGTTTAAAGGCAGTTTTCAAAGACTGCACAAATTAAATAATTCCGCAGGAAAAATATTAATAGAATTACGATAACACAGTGAAGCGTATTATGCGAGGTAACCCCTAACAGTACCTAATCATTCTCGTCAACTAGATGGGAATGTCGGAGTCAGCAAAAGTGACCAATTTACAAATAACACCATTAAATGGCATGGAATTCTCAACTCGGTCAACAAAAGTGGAAGATCTCCTATAAAGCCAAGGCATGTGGTCATTAGTAATAAGTGGTAAGGACAAGCCAACAGACGAAAAAGAGCTGGCAAAATGGGATTTGGCTAATGAACGTACGGCTAATGAACATGCGACATTAACTGTCGACCTAAATAAAATTAGGATCCCGAAAGACTTGACAGATGCTTATAAAATGTGGGAACACCTAAAAAACAGATACGAACCATCAAATACGTTAAGGTATTTGGCATTAAGAAGAAAATTGCACGATTTTCGTAACACTCTAGAAATGTCTGTAGGAGAATACCTTAGTAAAATTAGCTCGATATTTCAGACAATAGAAAATACAGGTAAAACGATTGAAAACAAGGAAAAAGCATGTTATATTATCCTAGGACTGCCCAGCACGTATGATAACTTGATAACTAGCTACTTAGCTCCATTAAAAAAAGAAGACAAGCTAAAAAGTGAAGATTTAGAGCACTTACTTATAATGCAGGAATCCAAAGACTTTGCATTCTCAAAAAACACACAATTGTTTCCAAAGCCGTCTCTCTTTGCCGGCCAACGACCAAGTCAAGCATCACATTCCAGAGGACAGCGGCCGGTCTGCTATCGTTGCGGAGGCAGCGCCCATAAATCCACAAGTTGCGGCACTCGCCCAGCATCACAGGAACCAAATAGACCGAGAGGTAAGGGCGCGTTTACGCAGCGACTCGCCTTTGCATTCTCGCAGCTAGAACTCAATCGCGATGGCAAAGGTGACATTGCCATGGTAACAACGCTAAATGGATTAGCTAAATCCGACATTGTTTGAGTAAATACCTGCAGTCTTATAATCCGTGCCAATAATATAAAGAATTCCTCATGACAAAACAATTTTCCCAAACGTTTCTGAACTCACGTTATTTGCTGTTTTCGTTGCGAGCCGGCAGACATAAAACCGCCGCCATGTTGGAATTTGAGGTGATTTCTAGCTTCTAGCTGTGAGAATTCAAAAGCGAGTGGTTGCGTAAACGTGCCCTAACACCCGAGGACGAGGTGGATGGTGCCCTTGAGGCCAAAATCGACGTGAAAATTCATCTGATAACAGCAAGGCAAATATTGCGTGTGTTACAAATGTGAAGTTCGTCAACTTAAAAGCCTATGCAAATCAAGCAGGATGGCGTTTAAAAAACGCCCTAGTAATAGATAGTGGATCCGCACGTTACTGCATTGCCAACGATTTCTGGTTTGACACTACGTATGAAATCGCACCCGAAAAAGTAAAATGTGCGACCAAATCTAACCAAACCATGACCAAAAAAGAAGGTGTGGTAACAATAAATGCCAAAAAAACTGTACTCTCTCAATGCAAAAAGCGTTATTCGTACTAGACTTAGAAGTAAATCGTTTCTCTGTAAGGGAAAAGCAGCCACAAAAGCCATAAAAGCAGGACTACAGATCATTTTCGATGATGACAAGTGTCAAATAATTAATGAAATCAACTGGAAACGTAATTGCAATGGCAGAATACATGTTTGGTTTATTCGTAATTAACAATTCTGAAATAGTGCACAAAGCACGAACACCAACCTGTAAAAATGTGAATTATGCCCAATTATCGTCAAAAAATAGTTTTGTGCAAAATGACAGGAAGCTAAAAAAATGAAACCAGACAAAATAAATGTGAAAATAAAGTCGTTTATTTGCAAACAACAGCAAAAATATCCGAGCAAACTGAACACGAAAATAACGATGTTTTCCAAGAAAAAGCTGATTTCTGTGACTGTACAAGTAAAAATGCACCAAAAACACAAAAAGCATTCAATGAAACTCCAGTCGTAGAAAATAGTGTACAGAAGCACATAAATTAATATAAAATGTTAACAATCAGCTCAGAGACACGTAAAAGCAGTTACAACGCAATTGCAAAAAGTGAAGCATCGGGTCAGGTGTCCGTTTTTTTAAAGTTCTCAAAACAATGCTGATAAAAAGGAACTAAACACAACAAACTGCAATGTGTTAAATGAAAACTACTAACTTTTGGCACAGGCGATTCATGCATGTATAGGCATCATCAACTTTAAACAAGATAGCAAAAAGCAAAGCACTCAGAAGTTTCCCGAAACAATCAGTCCTAAAGCCTAAAACAAATGCCTGGTCAGATTGTATCCAGGTAAACATTAAAACAAAGCCTTTCAAGACCATTGTTACCGATCACGTACCAGACTTACTAGGCGTGGCATACAGCGACATCGTAGGACCACTCCCAGTTCCAACAATGGCAGACTGTCGATATTTTGCAACATTTATTGACAGTAGAGGTAGTTTCTTACAGGTGGCATTTTTTAAAGACAAAAGACCAATTGTTTGATAAATTTAAGGAATATAAGCTAAAGGTGGAGGCTGCCACCGGGTTTGAATTAAGGTACTACAATCAGATAACGGCGGTGAGTACCAGAACGCCCCCATGCAAAAATTACTGATACAACATGGCATTAAAATCCAGGTGTCGCCACCGTGGGCACCATCTAGCAATGGATTACCGGAGAGACAAAATCTCACGATAATGTCAGTTAGAGCAACACTTACTCAAGCCAAGTTACCAGCAAAATTTTGGGGCGATTTAGTCAACACGGCGGTTTGTATACGTAACCATTGAACGAACATTAAAAATACAAGAGCAACGCCACGTCAAATATGGGAAAACACTAAAAGAAAGCCAACAGTAACACATTTTAAAACCACAGGATGCTTATGTTCTGCTCTAAAACCTCCATTAAAAAGAAGTAAATTAGGAGCAAGAGGCGTACCCTGTATAATAATAATAATAATAATAATAATAAGTTTATTTCATATAATTACAGTATTACTGTAACCCTCGAAGCCTTAATTAAAAAGCTTGTGTGAGTTTCGTAAATCATCAGTCTTAACAACCATAAAATTATCATTATCACAACAACGACTGCACATGTATTCATAACAATTCACATTCATTTTTACTCTAATAATTCAATAATCTTTCTTCTTAATATATATGTATGCTAATTTTTATTTTTCAGTATATAAGTTTGCATTTTTTTTTAATTCACCCTTATTCATACACTTCATCATTTCCTTTGGTACTCCATTAAACAAGTCTGGTATAAAGTAATCCCTTTTTCTTTTTCCATAATTATTTTTACACATTGGTAATTTATAACTGTTTTTTCCTGCTCTGGATTCACTTTTATAACTTATTAGAACTTTGTGTTTATTATTAAGAAAATACTTTGTCAAAATAAAAAATTTTTTTAGATCTTTTATCTTCATAACTTTATTTTCCTTAAAGAGAGTTTCTGTTTTTTTTTTCAAAAAATAATAATAATAATAATAATAATAATAATAATAATAATAAATTTTATTAGCACATGAAAGGTAAAAGAGACCGGTTGGGGTGAGATGATCAGCCCACTAACACCCTTCCTAAACTTACACAAAATACAGACCAAAAAAAACCGGTAAAAAACATTGATATCAAGTATAAACAAGGCTTATCAGAATGCTAAAAACACGACAAACATTTTGAAAGATCGACCTTACGGATGCCTCTCCTGAAAATGTCAAGACTCGCCGACCCAAAATAACTCGGATGTCAGGCCATTCCATGGAATCATCACTCGATTCGAAACAAAACCTTGTACAATCTCTATGCACTTCACCGACAGTGAGTTTCAGATGGTGTCCACGGGTGATAGTATTGGTCCTAATCATGAAAAACACACCCGGCTCTACATCCACAAACCCCCGCAGAATAGAAAAAATGAGACAAAGGTCCGCATGCAACCGTCCAAGTTCAAGGGATTACAACCCAAGGCGCAGCACGCTGACTATAGGATAGCTCACGCATTCCTGGCAAACGCTTGGCGAATGAGCGCTGAACAGATTCCACCATCAAAATATCCTTTATGAGATGTGGGACCAAACTTGATTGGCATACTCGACGATAGGACGTACATAGATGTTAAAGGTCTTAACAAGTATATTTACGTTGCCAGACACAAAACACCTTCTAATAAGTTGGTTAATCCTTTTGGCCTTAGCTGTAACAATGTTACAGTGGGTGGTAGATTTAAGGTTGGAAGTAAAATGGACTCCAAGGTCCATTATTTCGTTTTTACTAATTAATTATTGATTTTCAATTTTGAAGTCAGTACCACTGCGTTGAATGCCAAGAGGTGGAACCTTGCATTTCTGTGCATTAATTGGTTGTTGCCATCTCGTGGACCATTCGACCAGGAATTTAGCAGCAAGTTGGAGTTGGTTTGTGCCAACAGGCGTGTGTTTATGGTGTTATAGAGTTTTACATCATCTGCAAATTTAGGGAGTTTAACATTAGAAGCTAGATCGGACATATAAATAAGGAATAGCAACGGTGCCAGCACTGATCCCTGCGGCACACCACTAGTTACCGAGAGTGAGGTGGAATTGGATTTCCCCACCGCAACCATATGCATCCGGTCACTGAGGAAATGCTTGGTCACGACCAACAATCTAGATTGTACAGATTATGTGACACTGAAAATGCTAAGGTGATGGTCAGCAGGTGCTGAAATGCTAAGGTGATAGTCAACGTACGTTATCAAGAGGATATTCTCGGTTCGTTGTATCTTAGCAAAACGGAAAAACCTTGTAGTATTGAACTGGACGAGTTAATCAATAATTTATCCTACAATCCAGAAACAAGCAGACGTAAAAGAATTTCACGATGACACAGTACCTTTGGATCCCATACCAACAAGGTCATCGGTCCCAGCAACCCCCAGAAAGAGTCCACCGAATGCAATAAGAGGTACTCTAGTGAATCAAGGATATCCACCCCAAATAATCACATTCACCAAGAGGGACTCCAGTGAATCAAGGATATCCACCCCAGACATTACATTCACCAAGAGGGACTCCCGGGATGTAAGGTCAATCACTACGCGTACCAGCAACTGAACTAAGGATTCTTACACCGCAAGAAGACACTGCTAGGCAACAAGTACCAAGGGTCACACCCCTACAAGGACATCAAACCCAAGACAATCCTACCTAGCGAATTACAAGAGCTAGAGTCTTGAAAGAAGGCATAACCATCCCAGAACTTTCGTTTGATACTTCGTTGGTGGGGGACCGAAGAGCCTTGAATGTTTATACTTCCAAGGCCCAAACGAAAGATTATCTCATAGATGATGAAGAAGGGGATTACATACTAGCCTTGTAATCCACACCAGAGCCACGGAGTGCTTTTGAAGCTTTATCAGGCACAAATGCGGACTTGTGAAAAGCGGCCATGACCAAAGAATATGGCTCACTAATAGCAAAAGATTCATAGGAACTAGTTGACGTACCACCCGGAGCACATACCCTGTGGGTGCTAAAAATAAAGAAAACTGTAACCGGGGAGGTATATACAAAGCCAGACTGGTAGTCAAAGGGTACGCTCAGAAAGTTATTCCACACCGGTTGCCAGATTAGCTTATCTACCTGCTAATAATGCTCACGGAGTGAACCATTCCATGCACAACCATAAATCTAAACGATCTGCTTGAATATGCTGAAGAAACAGCAATACCACTACTACCACAATACCCTTCTGCCCTTGTTACATCAATAAGTAAAACACACTTATGTTCAGCACTAAATGTAAAGAGCTAAAAAGTGTACAAGCAGCAGGAAAATACGACATCGCATTTTTCCTAGTGCACTTTTTGCTTATTACTCAATATTGTTAGAACCATGTAACAATATTACTAGATTGATGACTAGATTCACGATGAATATTTTCTTGTTTCTTTACTTGTGTTCTGACGTATGGCATCACATAAGTTGCCCTTAAAAAATATGAGCGATTTTACCGATAGTTTGGGTCGTTAATTAGTGTATACCCTTGGTGACGGCTGGTTGTATTGAAATTTAGATACCTGCTGTTGTACCACTATTTCCTGAGCCATATTGTTATAACCATGCTACATTGTGACTAGTTATCCTTTGGAGGGCAATGAACCCCTGACACAAGAATGAAAACACTTAGTCCAACCAGAAAAGGGGAGTATAACGTGCAAAACATAATCGAGTGGACACCTACCTGTCCTCCAAGTCAAGTAGGGATGACGTCGATGTGCGTTTCTAAAAAGCAAGTTCCTAGCTTTTGTATGGCTGCTCAACGAAACGAAAGCTACGAATGAAGACTAATTGTAAAGCTGTTTAACTTTTTGGCGATCAATACGAATGCATGACACAAGGAAAACATATTAAAGCCGGCAATGAAAAGAGCCGTCTGATGGTTGGAAGGGGGCCCATGCTCAGTGAGCATATGACAGCCAGGTGAACAGTGCCCTGACCTCCAAGCAAAAGCACAGCATCAAACTCCATCTCTGGCCTATCTATAAAACGAGCCGCACAGTGTTTATACTGGTTACTAAGATTTTATTTGCATCCACAAAGAATGATTACAAGTAAAGCCTAATTTTAAATAGTTGTTTAACTTTTTTGCATCCATAAGAACGCCTGAACAAATCTGAAAACTGCTAAGTCGTGCAATAATAGGGAGGCTTTGTGTGGATTCACTGGGTACCTGATCCCAGTGAGCGAGGACGGCAGTGTATACTGCACCCTAACCTCCATTCAAAGGGAATACGGATCAAATAGCATCTCTGACCCATCTATAAACAAGAATTATATTGATCTGGTTCTCAAGGGTTTGTGACATCAGAAACGAAAGATTGGAAGTAAAGCGTAACTTTAAAAAATGTGTTATTTTAAACCCCCCTTCAACCACTACGAATGCCCAAAACAAGAATGAAAATACTAAGTCAGTGATGAAAACTGAGTTTATGAGGGGTTCCCGAAATCAGAAAAAAGTGACTTAAGTTGACTGCACCTTAAATTAATGCCAACATAGGAAGTACTGTTCACCCTCTTCCCATTATATGATCACTTAATTGATAGAGATTGTTGTATGTTTACTTATTAATTTATTGCAGATGATGCTATCCACTACGATGGTACCCAATACGGATACAACGTAATACTGAAGGGCGACAAAAATAATGATGGAATTACGGATACTAATTACACAACTATGGTCAGCATCTCATTATTTCGCTTTATATATTTACCAAAGTTAAGCCAATTGCAGCTTTAAATGAAAAACAAATTGTTAAATACCCCAGAAGGAGAAGAACCAATGACACCGACAACTTTATACGCACAGACTTGCACAGACAACTTTATATGCATAAAAAGGCACCAAACTGATATTCTGGCTAGGTTTGGTGCATGTGAGCCGTCCACGGTTTGAAAAACAAAACAAAAATGCACATCTTAAACTGTTTACCGAAAACTCTGGCCATCAAGCTCCATGCATCCACCCTTTGCAGATATATCAGTGCCAGCTAAATTCTAGACTTGACATTGGTGTATTTGAGCCCTGCTTAGTTGATACCAATCTGTCTACGTAGGTGTACTTAACACCATCCCCACCTGCTCTTATCAAATGACTTGGGCTCTGTAATCACAAGACCTTGATATGGTAAGATTTGTGCATTGTCACATCAATTAATTCAATTCCGTAGTATGGATCTCCTTCTCCTTTATTAGGCGGTTGATTTACTAGTTATGTAAGCCTCCACATAACAATGGTGACGAGTGGGCGGAGCCTCCGTCTAGTTAGCAAACATATCAAAGTCTTAAATTTAAAATTTTCGTAAAATTAAGTTTTATTAAGTAAATAAGCTATGAATTACCTTTCCTCCGGCAAACTTGAAGGTGGTTGGGAATAGAGCATCCAATCCCAAGACATATTTGTAATCCCGGGATTTCGGGATTCTTTTATCTCAATCCCGGGATCCCGGGATTAATCCCGTAATTTCGGGATTTATTCTCATTATTTTCAGTGGCAAAAAAAAACTACATGAAGGGAAGGTTGCGTACGATAACTTCATTGTTTAAATTATTCACCAGGTGAAAACTTAAGTGAGCACAGCTTGTTGGTAGCACGTTCCTCGTTTATTTGAAATGATCTGCTATTTTTTCAAAGTTTAAATCAATGGGAGTATTTTTAAACTAGTTGTGATACATTTTGCACTCTGTAGACTGTGTTACAAAATTCTGAAAATCGATTCATTGGTTCTATTTCTAGATGTGGGCAAAATTTCTCCAACAAAATAGCAACAACAGCAAGACTATTGTAGTCACATTCAAATAGCGTTCAAAAGGCCCTGGGCCTTGTTCATACTTACGTTTTTAGCTATAAAACTTTAAAATGCGTTCATTGGTTTGCTATCTAGGTGAAAGCAAAATTTCCCCAACAAGAATAACAACATCAACAACACTGTAGTCATACCAGAGTAAGCAAAGACGAATTTTTATCCATTTTATTTGATGGCGTTGCAAGGACACTGAAGAATTTTTCAATTCCAACCTTGGTCTTGAATTTAGATGTTGTTACTAGTAGTTAGACTCGAGTCTATAGCCTAGAGGAAGGTAACATTAAATTCATTAAAAAAAGAATTAATTTGTAACTTTTTTATACGAATTTAGCCTATTTTCAATCCCGTAAATCCAGGGACTTAGGTAGCCAAAATTCCGGGTTTTTTGGGACTAAAAAATGACCAGGATCCCGGGATTCCGGGATCCCGGGATTGGATGCCCTAGTTGGGAACAGGCTCTAGTTCTCATCAACACTTCAACTGAAAAACAGTTTCCTTCACTTTGTCAATAAATGACAATTACACATTTGTGTTGAGTTTATTCTTTTTGGACTTTAGTGGTTTAATCAATGACTTTCACAAGTTCAAAAGTGGAAAGGTCTATAAGCCATGTTCAGACTGGTGCATTGACTGTGTTCACTTAACTGCATTCAACTCGTATGGCTTCTCCAGGATCACTATTTCAATTTTGAAACGCCTCATTGGGTTAAGGGGTAGTATGAGTGACCAACGTGGTTATCCTACATGTATTGCAAATTACCGTACTTTTTTTTAGTTATTTCTAGCTTAAAAAGCTATGTAAAAGTGGTTAAATCGGTTGCAAGACGATTCTAGTGTGGCTGTTACTATTAGTATTACCGTTACTGACGATACCACCTTTTGGATCGCACGGGAGACTACCTTGTGCACGTATAGCATTACTACTGTTTGGAAGGCGTAGAATATTTCCGTTCTCCAAGTGTATGGGAACTTAATCTTTAATGCTAAGTGACGGAGCAGAGCATGTTGTTGTGATCCTACAGGCCTAGCATATAGATCCTTACTGCTGATGGATACCATCAAAAAGATGATCCCCTGTAGAGGTCGTTTATGTCGAAAAAAGTTGGAAGATATGATGGTCTCAACAACTGAAAGGCCCAAACTGGTAATTTGGTACAAAGTGGGACTGCTTTCTATTCCAAAAGACAAGTGGCACATTGCGTGAAAGGGTACAAACTCTGTTGTCTTGTGCAGTTCGTTTCTCTTCTCCTTTTTTCTCATCCTGGTAGGTTCAGGTCGGAACACGCATTGACATCAAGCATGGTTTCGCATTATTAAAGTTCATGCCTGGAGTTGATTGACCGATCCACTATTCTGGTCAAGAATTCACTTTAGTTCCGTACTTGCATATAACAGCTACTCAGTGTCACTTGAGTGGCAAATAATTTTTGTCCCTAAAGATGTTAGGGTTAACTTGCCAAACAAAATAGCGTCTGCATGGATTAAATCCAGTACTGAACACAAGAACCTGTTACAGGAGGAGAGGCGAGAGAAGAGAAGAGCATCGGATTATTATTTTACTAGCAGAGTCGCTCGCTTCGCTCGCTCATTCCGGGTTGTGTGGCGGGCCCCCCCCCCCCATTTAATTTGCCGTTCGGTCGGTAGATAGCATCATATGTTCGCGCTGCTGGCCGTTGCGTTCCGGGCGCAGCTACTATCTCAGCGGGGCTTGGCTGCTACTCTTATAATTTGCCGTTCCATCGGTAGATGGCGGAGATGGCCTCGTATGCAGCTGCTGCCTCTTTGGCTGCTGCCGATGGCTGAGTTGCGGAAGTTGTGTAATTATGTATATAGATACGAAGGGTGAGAACAACCAAGGGTCAAGAGGGATATAATGAAGTTAAACAATGAATGTGTAAGATGAACGAAGAAAGTTTACAAGGCAATGAAGGCAACAAGTTACAACAAGCAGACAAGTTTATTCTTCGGCCAAAGACTAAAAAATTAGCATTGTTGATTTACATCATTGTTGTGAGCTTTGTATATCTCAAAACACACTAGTATTTATTCGAGCAAGTCAGGAGACAAAAACAGTCTGAACCACTGGTCTACAAACCGGTATTGTAGGGGTGAGGGAGCAAAGACTGGCAGCGGTGTAGGGGCATGGAAGCACTACTCTACACAAACCCCTACCTCATCCAAGGGGTGAGGCGAGAATGGGTTACAAGTCAAGTAAACATTAGTGTCACAAATTCACTGGAGTTATTTTACAACTAACAGTTCAGTAGGTAAAGATCAGTTAGAGAGTTAAGTAAAATTTAAACAAGATTAAGTGTGTAATAAAAATAGCAGATTTAATTTAACCAATCTCGAGCCCATTGGCTTTCCGTCCCTTTCAAAGCACATGTAAACTCAACAGTTAGTTTAAAGTAAAAGAGGAAAAAATATTGTGTTTCGCAGTTGGACCGGGGCAGGCAAAAAGAAGTTAATAAAAAGGGAAATTAGAGGAGGCTAAATTCGGTGTTTAGAGCCATAGTCTGAAGATTAACCTGTGAGTGGAAGCATTCTAGACAATCCTTGGAAACAGGATGGGTTAAAAGGGTCCGCCATGAATTCAGTCCCAGGCTTAGTGCACGTTTACGCAACCACTCGCTTTTGCATTCTCGCAGCTAGAAGCTAGAAATCACCTCAAATTCCAACATGGCGACGGTTTTATGTCTGCCGCCTCGCAACAAAAACATCAAATAACGTGAGTTCAGAAGCGTTTAAGAAAATTGTTTCGTCATGAGGAATTCTTTATATTATTGGCACGAATTATGAGACTGCAAGTATTTAATCAAACAATGTCGGATTTAGCTAATCCATTTAGCGTTGTTACCATGGCAATGTCACCTTTGCCATTGCGATTGAGTTCTAGCTGTGAGAATGAAAATGCGAGTCGCTGCGTAAACGCGCCCTTATAGTAGTTGAACTACCTCTTTCTCCACCAGAGCACTCAGGTACCAAACGCGCTGAGTAAAATGTTTCATCCTAGTGCTACAAGACAAACTGTTGACGAGGTCTGTAGTCATTTGACTGTCTGAATAGAGGCAAAAAAGGGAACCCAATAAGTTTTGGCAGCTAAATTTGGCTAATATCTCTCAGACTCACTTAATGGTCACATTCCACATTCCATGATAGCCATCATTTTGGCCTCAGCCCTACTGAGGGTAACCATCTTTTGCTACACCATCTGCTAGGCAATATGGCTTCTGACAACTTTAACAACATGCCTGGAAAACCCTCATGAAAGCTGCCCCCCAAGCTGCATCGGTGCACCCTTCTGGACCCTGTTCTATGTTCCAAGAGAAAACCAGTTTATAATGAAATGTGCCCTTGAAGTACCTAGCAATGTGCATCGCCACCACCTAAGGTATTTGCATGGGACAACCATTATACTGTGAAAGGTCTCTGATGGCATGGCTGCTATCGGGCAGGCTATGTAATACTAGAAACAGAACAGATCCAATGAGTGACTGGTACTGTTGCCTGTTGAAGGGTGGTGATTGAGAGAACTCATACGCATTCTGGGAGACGAGAAGGTGTAAAGACCGCTTTAGAATCCTCCATATCTTAAATGTGGTAAGTATTTTGCTTACGTAGCCCTGTTGCGAGAGGCAAATCCCATCCTTGGTTACATCGAATAGAAGCCCCAAATATAGACTGTTCAATGCACCCAAAATTGCCAGATGCTTACCTATGTCACTCACAGCCTGGTCAGTGTGTGTCAGGACTGCCGAAGAACATGTCATCCACGTGCATCCTATCAGTAATACGTCCCCAATGACCAACTTGAAAAAGACGCAGGGGGCCCATTTGCTTTGCGTCAAATCACAATTAAGAACTGCCGCCTTCATATTAAAAACCATCGATGGTCTGCTTGTTTTAAGATAGAGAGATTTCTAAAGCCTGCAGACTTTAGGTGTACAGGCCTCTGACTGATTGCTAGAAGCCCGTAGGTGGCCACAAATAAAGGAAACGGTTGATTGAGCCATGGAGGTAGGTAAATCAAAACTCTAAAGTCTTGTTCTTGGAATATCACCATAGTTACTTGTGTGTTGCACAATGCTTGCTTGGGTTAAGGCTACCGACTCTTAAAGAAGGGGCAGTTTGGGTTCACTGTTGGAGTATTGATGCCGCAGAGCCACCTATTGGCAGCATTTTATCCCTCCCATTACACGTAACTGACCACCCTAATGCAACAACATATTACTCATCCCTCCAATAGGTTATCTCAGTGTCTTAATTAATAATACGTCTTTTCAATGGCAAAGTATTTTAGGGTAGCTTATCTTGTAGTCTAAAAGTTATAACGCATTTAGAGTTTCCCCCACTAAGTTAACTGGTTATCATGAGCCTGTTGCTATGCATCATCTACCATGTATTGTTGTCATATGTTATTGTTTATAATTTTTTTTTTTGCAATTTGTGTATTATGTAGCAGTGTGTAATTGCCATTCATATCGTGTACAAACATGCCCAGACTTGTCTGGACGTATTCCAGTTTGCTCGACATCAAGTATTGTCTGGCAGGGTGCTGTTCGATATTATGCTACAGATGGCAACACACCTCACACTTTCTGGAGTTTTATGTATTTTGAAAGCTGGGATCTTTCCCTAGAAGGACGGAAGGCTCTTCGGAGCAGATAAGGGCGGCAGCTCTACTTCACCTTGCTACAACAAGCCTCTTCGGCCTACTCAAAGACGAGCAATTGGACTGTCCATCACCAGTAATTCCATGCGGCAATGTAAATGACTATTTCTACCACATCAAGTCCTTGATTTCTTGACGTAGACGAACGAGGACGTCGTAGTAACCTAGATAATGGCCTATGGTATTACATTTCATTTTCAAGTTACCATTATCTAGCCTAAATCAAATCATAGTTATGTTAATTTCAGGTGATGGTTCATGACTTTGATGACAAGCCCCGGCATAAAGTTTATCTGGAAAAAGGACAATTTGTTTACTCAAA
>JAHWFP010083045.1:0-12730 GCA_023313725.1 Lithobius niger
TAATGGCGCGTCGACAGCTTGGTTGTTCCTTTGGGTGGCTAGAGTTGTACAGGATGGCCCACTTCGTTGACATCAGTTTCACATATGATCCACTCTTCACTCATACATCCAGGAATGGGGAAAAAAACTTTTACTTCACAGATAAACAAACGAAACAATAGTACAACAAGACGTTCTTTTTCAGTTTATTCACGTCTTTTTATTACTTTATAAATTTGGATTTATTTGTAAATGGTCTGAAGTGCAGCTTTTATACTTCTTTACTTCCCTGTACAAGGATGAAAACTCCACCATCCAGAGTGGTTATTCTGCATTACACGATAAAAATAACGTTATGTAATTCAAGGATGCATCAAATTACATCAGTTGTTCAGCCTTATTTTAAAGAACGTTCCTAACACTGGAACAGACAGAGCAAAATACTAAATCATCAAGTTAAAACGTAACCTTCTTTGCTTCGCTCACTAGCTTAATTAATTTAATACATATTTAATACATATTTAATACATTTCGCTACTGTACTACCTAAGATATATGGTAGAAACAGCAATTTAATATGCAAATAAAAACAGCCAAAAAAGAAATAGAAACTAAAAGAAAAATTGGCAGTTCAAAGCACGTACATAAATTGATCTGTAAATAAATTTAACTTATGAATAATGTGGGTGACATTTTATCCAGTTGGTATTTTTAAAACACCCAACAAAATATTTTGCTAAGATCAGGGTCAGATTGGGAGGGGGTGGGCCTCCTCGAAAAAATCGAAATGGGCCACGATTTTCCAAAATTTTTCAGGACTATTTTTTGTTTTACTGCATAACCAACATCCAGATTTGATTTCTAGTCCAGGTGAGAGCAAAACTTTTCCAAAAAAGAACAACACGAATATTGTAGTCACATTAAAATAGCGTTCAAAAGGCCCTGTTTATACCTATATTTTAAGCTACAAAAGCTGAAAATCGGTTCATTGGTTCGATGTGAGAGATAAATTTTCTTATTAAGTAAAACAAGAATATTGTAGTCACATTAAAAAAAATTCGAGCCCCGTTTTTTTACCTTCGTTTTAAAACCTTCGTTTTAAGCTATAAAAGTAGAAAATCGTTTCATTGGTTCGATCTCTATGTGAGGGCAAAGCGTCCCAAAGACGACGACGACGACAGCGGCAAGAAATGTCCACGCTGTTGAAGTCAAACGGTTCGATTGTCGTTAAAATTTCTAGTGCAGTGAAATAAGTTATGACAAGACCCCAAAAACAGAATTTCGCTGTCTTTGAGGGCGTTTCCGCGTTTTTTTTTGTTTTACTTTTTGCAGTACAGGAGTCCCCTCCCCACTAAACGGGCTTCCTGTGGTGAGGGCCTCCCCAGATTCCTGGGCGGGCCAATCCGATACTGGGTACGAGAACATACTCATTAATCAATACAATAATATAACTTGTTAAAAGTGTGGTTTTGTGTATAGGTTTTATTCATTGAAGTTCCCACTTAATCCGCACAAGAAATGCAGTCTTGGCTTGCAACTCACAAAAATTCGTGTATATACATATATTAAGTCAGCACAAGTAACGCGTTTTTAGCTTGCCAAACTAAAATATTTGTACATATATACATATACATACATATATATATATTTTTTTAGCATGTAACAGGGTGGGAATAATATTTTTAAGCGCCATACATGTTACATTCAGTAATCCAAGCGGTATCATAATTGTTTCTTTTTTTTAAAGTTTGTTACGGGATCTGATCGAATTAAAGGTTAGATGAATGTGGAGTGGTGAGGGAAACAAAAAACTATAATAATTTTTTTACTGCATTGTGTAAGGGTTCGTACTTTAGGAATTTAAAGAGAAAATGTCATGTTCTATATTAAATTTAACTACACAGCTTTTTTTTTAAGTTTAGTCCTTTAGTTCTGTGTTGTTTGCCCAATATCGTAATAGTTTTATGTTCCTTTTCTCCATCACTATTGGTCTCAATGGTGAGCAGATATGTAACTTAATAGGTATGCGTATTAAAACCCCTGAAACAAAAACACGCACGTGCTGCAGTTTCTGAGAAATAGGAACGTACGTTAACTAGGTATGCAATATATTGTTTTTTAATTTTGGTGAGTAGTAGACAGGTATATTTTAGAAATCATCTGAAAATTCCATATTCAAAGCACTATCAGCTTCCCCCTGTGAAGAATGCTCTGTACAACGACCCTGGAGAACTTGTGTTCAAATCTGAAGCATGGGAGTGCTCGCCACACATTTTCCAATTAAAGCAAGTCATCGATTTCATACAGGTATGTCCGATTGTCTGTACCACATTTACAATGGCTGAGTCCTTGTACAATGAACAACAAATTGCTGCAATTGGTAAATAAAACCAAAATCCTACCTTCAAATAATAAGGTATCAGAGATGCGCCTACAGCAGTTCTCCAAATATGACCTTGTTAACGCTAGGCCATAGCTAGGGGTGGGGCACTGCTGACGGTTAGTCTGCAAACAAGTTTGTTTAGAGGTACACGGGTGTTACGCCCTTTCACTCTCCCTGCTTTACCACTTCTTACTTATCTTTTAAAACTTAGTTCTTAAAAACCACGTAAGATTCTTTTTTCCAAGCAAGGTTGAATAGGCTAGATGATTACTGGCACCACCTGTCTCATCCTTGCTTGAAGATGTTATTTTATTCTTCATGTGCAAGTTTTCAATTTCTTGCTCAAATTATTAAGTAATTAAAAATTGAAATTAACGATTTCAAAATTGGTCTTCCATGAAGCTAGTATTGGTGTATGCTCTCCCAAGTCAACTACCTTTCTCCAAAGATTAAATTGACCAATTGCAGACGATAGCATAAAATTGTTTGCAACAAACTTTGAAACAGAAGTAGAAAATTCGGAGTGCATTCATAAGGTACACAATTTCTTGGTGGTGTAAATTAGACTAAGGCGTTAAGTCCGGTGTTTTGCGTGATAGCCTTCTTTTGGCTTTATCGATTTTTTTTTCAATCTTGTAATTCTAGATGATTTGTGAATTGAAAACATTCAAGTCTGATGACTTCGGCCTGCAAGAAAAATGCTAGATAGATTCCAGATTCCAAATATTTTGTAGCTAAAATTTTTATTGTCCCATTATGGTGAATGTCAATCTATTGGATGAACTTGTTAATAGATGTCTTGGCAGTATAGTAGATATTGTGCAAATACGTGTAGATCACACGTGTAGATATTGTGCAAATACGTGTAGATCACACGTGTATATATTGTGCAAATATAACAATGGAAATGAAGCGGCATCAATTCATACGTTAGTGCATTATTTTAGTATTTATTACATTAGTACATCAATTAGCACGTTTTGTTATATTAATTTATATTTTTGGATCCCAAATTCATATTTAACTTTTTTTTTTGGAGTATATTATCCCTCACGTAATCGTAATGAGGCCGAGTGAAATCAGATAACGCTTGCTTTTTTGCTCTCACCATCCGTAAATCAGAAGGTATGACGTATTCTAGCGGGTGTGTAGGCCATTTTTTGAGCAACCATCCGGGACAACTGGGAGTAGCCATAGGAAGATTCAAATCAGCAGAAAATCTACAAGTTATCAACTTTTCAACAGAAAACATAATACAGCAACCAGAATATTTGAAAAGTTTCTACAACACAATAGCAAATCTCAACATAAAACAGCTGGATAACTCATGTTGTCGTGACATAGTTTCACCATCTTGGTTCCAAAACTCCCTGCTGCTTATTAATGCAGTCGACTTCGAAGAATTTCGGATGACCAGTGGGATATTTCTGAAGCACACCTGGACGAAATGGACAGAATGATAGAGCATGAAGTGGAAGAAGTATCATTGACATTTCTTTACAGGAAATAGCTAAGATGATCTCCTATTCGAACGCATGCACCAATTTCCAAAACAACGTTAATTCAATAGCAAAAGAGCTATAATAGGGCCACTAAGAGAATGACTTGATGTTATCATCGATTGTTTAAGTCGTGACCTCGCTTGCTTGTTTTAGGTGCATGCAAGGTGCACTCTTGGCCATTCATTACCCGTTACCAAGGATTCTTCCATGGTTTGGCAGCGCTACGTACACGATCGGATCGAGGTAGTCCGTGCATTAGCAATGAATTCAATTGGAATGATCGTTTTGAGACGTTGTTATGGCTACGTCAACACATAAAATAATTTTAGCAGTAAAGAAAGATAATTTGTGGTTCCTCTCATAACATAGTGAAGTGAGAAAATGTTTGTTCCACTAGAAGTACTTTTAAAAACGATTTAAAAGAAGGTACGTTACTGAAATTATAAACGTCGCTCGCACTTAAAGCATCATTCATCCTCCTCTATGGTTGCCAGGCAACAACAAGTAACGCAGGCAAACCATCCAAATTCAGCTCCCCAAAATCCAAACAAACAAAATAATAGTGAAATCTCGAGTGAAATATTAAATTAAATCTCTTTTAATTTTTTTTATTAAATAAAGGTAAAGTAAAATAAGACAAATGAAGAATACGACGAGCTCCACGTGTCTAAAATAAGCATACTACCTAACACGAAAAACTGCTGGACTGCGTACGGCAACTGTTACAGTAAATCGTAGCCGTCTCGTGATTTCGGCAGTGTTCTATTACTTTCGATAACAAAACCCTGGCGAGGCGAAAATAGTTTACAATAAATTTACACGTGTTACTTTGAAACGAGTGTAAATCCTGGATAAACGGGAAAAACAAATACATTGACAGTGGTTGTCAAACTCGCTCGTTGACCTCTCGTTTGTTTATATACGTAGAACAAAGTGGAGCTGCAAATCAACATCTGTTTTGTCCACTCCCGATCATTTCGTGAGATTTCTTGTATCCAGACGTAACTGTAGTGTTGCACAACTCTTCTTTTAATGATTTGTTCTGTTGACAAACATTTTGAATCGTAGCACGAAACAAGGAATCGGTGTATCGTTTTCCTTATCACCGTCCCTTACTTTAATTGCTGTATAGCGCCGATTACTACCATAAAAAATGGAAAACTAGGTTGCGCCTCCACCCCCCCCCCTCCTAATCCTAATCCTCATGCCGATTTGTCAATTTAGCTTGTAATACAGTACATTGTAATCAGCAGTTGGGAAACAACACAAATAAGAGCAGCACAATGGATTTTTATTTTTATTTACCAAGACTTCTAACAAGACGGCTATCCGTTTTTCAGCAAACCCCAAGCATTCCTTTGCCTCTGCCGACACTTTCTTAACAATAGGTAGTTTGTTTATTTGTACAGTACGCATGTCTACAATAATACGTATTATTATTGACGTGTTAAACAAAATTGAGCTGCGAAATGGGTGATAGACGCAGCCTTTTGTTTTTCCCGGCGTCTGTACATCACTTGCCCGGAAAAGCATTAGGCTTACGCCTTGCGTGAGATGTGTTGCAAACCGTTACGACACTTCAGTAGCAGCCACTGCACACTTTCTGGAATGTGTGGGTAGTTCTATACTCTCCAAATTCACTCACCCTAGATTCGAAATACTAGACGACGTATTAAACATCTCCCGAGCTTGACTGTGTTAAGTTTTACCGCGCTTCGCTAACGATTCTAACGAAGCCTAATTCGACGCCATGTCTGTGCTCGATTGAACTCGCTGTTAGCAAGGTGCACCTTTTCCACTGGCAAAAAAGCGCGATATTCGACGAACGCCGAGTCATTCTTTCAGTGGCCGTACTCTAAATACTGACAGGCTGTCAAACTTTATTGGCTGGCAAATGTACACTATTCATGATATATTTCGAGCCCACCTTCAACAAGCCAACAATAAACAGAAATCTGTCTGCAACTTAAGCCGAGCTGCATACCCACAGCACGTCACAGTTGTTCAAAACTCTTTGCCAACGTATATTTAGAAAATCAAATTGTACAGAAGAGGAAGAGCACGTGCCATTCAGCATTTATTGCAAAGTGCGACGCAAAGAAGCGGCAGAATATGCAAGAACAGTTTGTCCAGATGAAAGAAGAAAAATCAGTAGTAATTTCACAGTGACGTTAATACACTTGTACAGAAGCATGAATTACTTTGACTGTGCGCAAAGGTAATTGTATGGTTTACAGGCATGTGCGGGTGTCTAAATTATTGCGGGTCAAAATTTTTTATCCGAATCTCGGTCCACCCGCCAGAAATCATATTTTTGCCAAATTACGGCCGTTTTTGACATTCCAGTAGACCATTTTTAATCAACTCGAAACAAGATTTTCAAGAATTTCAAGCCTCTAGCTTAAACCACTAGGAGTTATTTGTCAAAAACTAAACAAAAAACTTTGAACACTAGATGACATAAGGCCGCGAAAAAATAATTTGTCGGTTCTAAAGCCCTGCCTGATGACTTTTTTTAAGCTAAATAAAAAATTCATTCGCACCGCGAACTAAAATTTTATTTTTAATACAGTAGCCTACTTTTGCGTTCAAGACTATATCGCAAAAAAGTAGACCACGGTGACTTTGAAAGAAGATTAGACTCTTAAACTAGGCTAGTGTTTATAGAGATCAGTATTTTGCCGATCCGGTCCCGATACTAGTAGAGTACTGGGAGTCCAATGGGACACTGGTCTTTGTTTTAGGACTGAAAAGGCAATGTTTATGATACATTTTTATTTGCATGACCTTTTATGTAAGGCCATGGAAAAAAATTTGCATCTCTTGCATTTGTTTAATTTACAATAATGTTCCAGTAATCAGGCTTTTCATTTGTTATTTAGAGAAGGAAAATAAACTTAACGCTTCGGAAAAAAGTTGGTTTTGACAAGTCTTTTTAGATTTTTAAATTTGTTTTTAAATTGAGTTGAATGTCTTTGGTATTCAGGTGCACAACCAATATCCGATTAAATTTAGCCATTATGTGGTTTCTAAAGTGTTATAAGCAAACAAACAAAAACAAATAACAAAAACTAAAAATACTTTATGATCTTTTAAATGGGAAAATGCCCCTAAGCCAATCTAATTCATGTGGCATTAATGAAGTTTATTTTTCTTCTCTAAAAAGCCTGAATACCAGTTGTAAATAAGATGAAAGCTAGAGAAGCAATTTTTTTTCTTAATGGTTTTAAAGCACAGTGGTCACAAAAGTGAAAATTTATAAGAATTGTGTTTTCAGTTCTAAAGTAAGTGGCAAAGCCAGAAAGTTTGCTTAACATCGGACAGGCCGAATACCATACTGATCTATTTCTTATTGCCTTGCAATTCGAGAATAAACAATTTAAAGTGTCTCTTTTACTTTAAAAAACATCAGTGGGCCACTATTTGTGATATTTTACGCACAAAAGTAGACTACTGTATTAAAAGTGAAATATTAGTTCTTGGTGTGAAAAATCGTGATGTTAAATATGTTTATGCTTATCATTTACTCACGCTTATTTCTTTTTCAGCATCCCACACATTACCTGCAGTGATGACTGCTGGGACAAGAGGCAAGATTCGCTATGTTGGGGGATACTGCCTTACGAAGATACGTTACCAGCATCAACAAAAAAGCTAATTGATTGCTTGGAAAGAGTACTAAATAGAAGCGACAACAACTCGTGGACGAAATGGCCTATATTAAACTTACAGCCAAGCTAACTAGGTCAAAAAGCCAAATTGCAAGTAAATCGGCAGATTTGGAAAGACTGAACGAGACCTCGAGGTGGCAAAATATACGCCACGGTTGCATGCACATCACTGCACAACCATGTGGTACAAAATAGCAAAAAAGCAGAAGACGACCAAGTGAAAGCACCGCTTGCAGCATTGTTACGGAATCGTCATATAAGCTTTCTGATTTTTCTACAAGAGTGATATAGATGAGCTAGAAGATCAACTATGTAATTGTTTTGTCATCATTACAGTGCAAAACGCAAAGCGTACACGTTACAGAAGTAAATACTTACAGGCTGGTATGATATTCTCATTCGTAGAATCCTCCTGTGTTACTTTTTGCAGCCAATTTACACACATCGTTACGCATAAATTTGCGTCACTTCTGGTGATCCTTTCACTACTTCCACTGCCCTATAGCACCAAGCTGTCGACGCGCCATTAAGCCGCAATACCCCCCCCCCCCCCCTATAGCACCACTGTTTCTTTTGCCGTAGGCACGGGCAGGTTGTGTGTAAGTGGTGGTTCCTTATTTCATCAGATTTTTGGATTGACAAGGGTGAATTGCCATGCCTAAGGACGACACTAAGAAAGGGGGGGGGGGGAATGAGGCTTAATGGCGCGTCGACAACTTGGTCATTAGCGCCAACCTCAGTCACAGTGCAGTGGTCCGGGTTGCCACTGCACCACTAAGAAAGGCAGAAGTCAGTGAGGATTGACTACCGTTACCCGAATGAGGAAAGAATGGAGAAAGAGCCAACGAAAAAGACTAAATAGAAATGTGCTTAGTTGCCTAGATGGCGGCGATAGGCCTAACAACCTTTTACCGCTACAACAGGTCGCCATTCCATAGGGTAATTTGTCGCAGTCGATTGCAGGTTTGCCTAAATTAATTGTCCGTGAACTGCAGATGGCATTTCGGGAGGCGGTAGCGGCTGGAAAAACCCGAGAATATGTGTTAGAAGAGACGGATGCGGGGACGTTCTCAGGGCGGCCCAGTAGTCGATGACAAGGCCGCGGCAGGAATGGCCAGATTTGACTGAACACGCATACGGGGAAAAGAGATGATGATCTCGCACGGGGCCATCCGTGTTCGTGATCGCTATGTGGTTAACCCCGAGCTGCAGGGGGATTTAGGCCTCCGCGCAGGCAAATGTTGCCCCGGATTGGAAATAAGTGTTCACTAATGGACGTGGTTGACACGGCGTTAGTAAAGGTGCAGCATGAATTCGGTCAGGTGTTGCTGCCTCTGCTTAGAACCCTGCAATTTTGCGCAATGGAGCCAGAAGACTACTCCATTTCGTGGAAGGCGCAGGAAAATGCTGGAAAATGCTTCAAATCCAAGCACTGTTTCAGATGAACAGAATGCGGAGAGAACGATTGAAGTATGCTTTATCCGGGAAGTACAAGGATAGTTGTTAAGTGGGGACCCGTCTCTGTCCGAACTATTCGGGGCGCCGCTCCAGCAGGTACTGAGTCAAGACGCAGAGGTGACGGTGAAGGCCGCAAACGTACCCTGGCGAGAAGTAGGCCCGCCTTCACTGCGAATGCTTCCTCCCAGGCGTGGCAGGGGCTGAAGGGGGGGGGGGGATTGAGGCTTAATAGCACGTCGACAACGTGGTCATTAGCGCCAACCTCAGTCACAGTGCAGTGGTCCGGGTTGCCACTGCACCACACATTACATAGATGTTATTCAAACCCCTAATCTAAATCTTGTCATACATCTGTACCTCCTGCAAAAATTGAAAAACACCGGACAGGAGGACAGACTTATCGCCCAACTGACGCACAATGTCATGCGGAAGATGGAAACGATGACGAACACCATCAAGATGGCGACAATACCGTCCTGTCTGTCCCACAAGGTCTGCCAAAAAGCGTGTAACCTCAGACGAAGAGCTGGAAAGGCGTCTGAGGGAACAAGGCTGAGATCCCTTTCGAGAGGGCCAGAAAGGGCCCGTTTCGCTGCAGAATCAGCTTGCTCATTTCCACCAATCCCAACATGGCCCGGGATCCAGCAGAAAAGCACGGTTTTCCGCCAGCCAGGCAAGCGGGAAAGCAAAGCTTGAACACGTTGTGTCAAGGGGTTCCGAGGATTGTAATTCGCCAAGGACTCCAGGGCACTCATGGAATCGCTAAAGACAATGAAATGGGTCCCCTGAAGGTCAAGGATCCATTCCACCGCCATACCAAGAGCAAAAAGCTCTGCAGAAAACACAGAATAGCCTGATGGAAGGCGATGGGCAACCGCCACTCCCTTACACACACAAGCACACGCCACGCCAACGTCCGACTTCGACCCATCAGTAAACAGCCGCTAATAACCGGTGTACTGGGAACACAGCCGCCGGAACTCCTGCAAGTACCTTGCTGGAAGAGTGGAACCCTTCGGGAGGGATGCCAGAGCGAAAATGAAAATGCCACTTGGGACAAGCCAAGGGGCCACTGGCATCTCCCCAAGCCTCAAGACAGAGGGCAATTCAAAGGCTATCTCCTGACAGGACTGCTGGAGCCTATCGCGGAAATCACCCTTACCCACCCTGTGTCTACCGACTCGCAAGTCTGGCCAAAAAACCATGGACCAAGCAGGACTGGATTGCACAGCATGCAAACGCACAGCATACTGAATGGCAAGCTTCCGCCGACGAATGGCCAAAGGTGGCTCCGAGGCCTCAGCATAGAGGCTGACCACTGGAGACGTCCAAAATGCCCCAGTCGCTAGACGCAGGCCACTGTGATGCACAGTGTCCAACATCCGGAGAGTGGAGTCACTAGCTGAACCATACACCATGCACGCATAATCAAGTTTGCTGCGGACAAGGGCTCGGTAGAGGCGCAACATGGCAGTGCGATCGGCACCCCATAAAGTGCTCGACAGAACCCGCAAGATGTTAAGCGCCCGCAAAGACTTGTCTTTAAGTTGGCGCAAGTGTGGAAGCCAGGATAACCTGGATTCGAACACCAGACCCAGGAAACGTGCCTATGGGACAACAGGAATTTGTGCCTGTCCCAAGTACAGGCAAGGATCTGGGTGCAGTGTTCGTTGGCGGCAAAAGTGGACGCACACAGGCTTGTCCGGAGAAAACCGGAAACCATTACCGATCGCCCAGGTCTGGACTTTGTTAACTGCCAGCTGTAACTGCCGCTAGCAGGTCTGCATGCGAGCCGCCCGAAAGCACAGACCAAAGTCATCGACAAAAGAAGACTGGGGAACAGCAGCTTGCTGAGCATTGGGGTTGATCCCAATAGCAACAAGATGACACTAAGAACACCTCCTTGAGGCACACCATTCTCTAACACAAACGGGCGGGAAAGAGTCGCCCAGACACGAACGCGAAAAGAACGGCCTGAGAGGTAAGCAGAAAGCAACAGTGGCATCTGTCCCCTCAAGCCACAGTCATAGAGACTACGGAGAATTCCATAACGCCAGGTCGTATCATAAGCCTTCTCCAAGTCAAAGAAAACCTGAACCAGATGATGACGCAGGCGAAAAGCCTCCCTCACATCTGATTCAAGGGCAACTAGATGATCGATAGTTGACCGAAACCGTCGAAAGCCACACTGGGACGCAGCCAACACCAACCGCTCACTGACCATCCGTTCCGTAAGTTTACAGACACAGCTAGTCAGAGCGATTGGGCGATAACTGGAAGTAGAAGTAGGGTCTTTTTCCGGTTTTACAATCGGGATGACCACTGCTGTCCTCCACGCTGCTGGAATAGAGCCCTCTGCCCACACACGGTTGAACATCCCCAGCAAGAACTGCTGGGAGGCAAGAGGCAGATGTTTCAACAGTTGATAGTGAACATCATCAAGCCCCGGAGCGGAGTCATGCGACTTGGACAAAGCTGAAACAAATTCCTGCCAGGTAAACGGTAAATTATACTCCTCTAGCTCATCGAAGCGAAAGTCAAGAGAGTGAGCCTCTTCTCTACGCTTATTCCCGAGGAAACCAGGATCATAATGGTCATCACTCGATACCCGCGCAAATGCAGACGCAACCTTCGGCTGTGAAACCGAGGAAGGCACGCTCCTCCCCGAGATCTGGCGCACCTTCCGCCACACCTGCTGAGAAGGCGTGGAGCGCGTGATCGACGAAACATAAGCTGCCCACGAAGCACGTCTAGCCTCACGGATAACATACCTGGCACGGGCACGACAGCGCTTAAACGCTACAAAGTTGTCAGTAGACGGGATGACCGTGAATGCACAGAACGCTCGCCAGCGGGCCTGAATGGCCTGCCCTCAAGCAGGCGTCCACCACGGAACAGGAACCCGCCGCGGCTGTGTGGACGTACGCGGGATAGTAGCATGAGCAGCAGCAAGGACCACATCAGTGAAATGAGTGGAAAGTTCATCCACATCAGAAATGTCCTCAACCGCACACTGAAACACAGCAGCCTCAGCAAAGGCTGACCATTCAGCACGCTTAAGCGCCCACTGGGGTGGCCTGGAAGCCACAGAACCCCCTTGTGTTGTGGACAACACAATGGGGCGGTGATCGCTTCCATGCAGATCGGCAGTGACAGCCCAAGTGAAGTGAACTGGGATGGCCAGCGAGCAAAAGGCTAAGTCCACCGCTGACCAATTGACCGTGGCCAGGTTACAGTGTGTCATGGCTCCATCGTTCAGGATGCAAACGGACCCCCTCCGCATCCACTCCTCTAGGATCCTCCCCTTGTTGTCAGTACTAGGTCCTCCCCACTGGACATAGTGGCTGTTAAAGTCGCCCAGCAAGAGGAACGGGGCAGGAAGCTGGCGAACCAGGTCCTCCTGGTCACCAACCCCAAAGACCTCATCCGGTGGTAAATAAACCGAACAGACAGTAATATCGAAGCTGAAAGAAACTCGAACTGCTACCACCTGAAATCTAGTGTGCAGAGGCACACTGGCATGCGGCTGAGAGTGTTGAACCAGCACTGCAACACCACCATGTGTACGTGGCATAGGGTCTGCATCCAGACGGTAGACAGAGTAACGCCTAACAACCGAATTATCCGACGCCTTAAAGGGGGGGGGGGGGGTTGAGGCTTATTGACGCCTTAAAGCAAGTTTCCTGAAGGCAGCAGCACAGAGGTCGCCAATGCGACAAAAGCAGCCGCAGCTCTTC